>LPNX010000205.1:519462-534754 GCA_001517045.1 Pseudotsuga menziesii | reverse complement strand
ATATATATATAATTCGAAAGGAAACAGAGAGCAGTAAGAGTTTTCCCCTCTTTGTTTTGTTCCATCCTGGAACCCACACCATCGCAGTGGCTTTTCATGCTCTTAGCCTCTTTCACTTCACCATGAATGCTGGACCAATCTTTCTTGGTCACGACACTTAGTGTCTTTGGTCTATTCCAGACCTCTAAACCATGGAGTCTCTCCACATGGTTTGTCTTGGCTGCTAGGACTCCCCCGTCCTACTAGCACCTTTTTCATTACTGCTCATTCCGAGCTTTCTAGGACAGTCATAAGTCCACATGCACCCTTAGGATGCTCTCATAGCCTTCGCCTCCAGCGATACCTATATTCAAACATTGAATAAATTCACATGTTTAGTTTATTCTCATTAATTTTCATCTCTAGAACAAGAGCTTAAAACATCATAACCAAATCATATACACATGTATATTCATAAGCAAAGTAATCCAATACTTATCTGTATTCCACGTTTCCTCGTTCGTCCACAGGATCCTGCTTCGCTTTGCAAGCCTTGGGATCGCCTATGGACTCAGATGTTAGGTCAGCACGCCGACTGTTCCACAACATCAAATAATTAATGTCCAGCCAGTACATAACCATGTCAACTGGGCTTGGAACTTTATCATGACCATTTCCAGGTCTAGGATCCACTATGGATCCTTAGGCATATCACAGCCCATCATATACTCATGTCAACCATGACACATACACTTATATCAACATGCACTTATACCAACATACACTTATATCAACATGCACTTATATCAACCATTTACCTTTACCTTTGGCCTGTCAACACAAGCGACACAAGAAATACAAGCAACTCATCAGCATCATTTCTCTAAAACGGTAATCACATTTCATATCATTCACTATCAAATATTGAGACACCAGGAGTGCGTCCACTCCCTAGAGTGTAATCAATATTGAAAACCCTTTCATGACTCGGCATCGGAAAAGTGTGCACTCTCTTCCGGTGTGTGCCATGTAGGTTCTATTCATACTCAAGCAATCGGTCATCATGGAAATAAATCAAAGCATGTTCTGCATATGGAATTTAATAATTAAACATGCATATTCATAGCAAGGGTCACAGAACACTTATCCATTTTCCGTCGCAGTATGCCTTTGTATCTGTTAGGTACCGTCAAGGAGTTGGGAAAAGCCGAATGCTAAGCTGGTGAGCTCGCTGCGGAGCTAGGAACACCTACACCAGAACTAGCCTGACTTCTTAAGACATCCACACACACCCAACACAAGGAATCAGTCCCTTCTCTGCTTCTCAGTCCCTCAGGCCCTGCATTCCCTTCTAGTGCTATCCTGGGGTTGTGGAGAAGAAAGCCAGCCCTCTAGCTCTGTCTGTGTGGTTTCCAATCACCAGGTTTAAGAAAACCAAGCCCAATCCCTGCTTCCTGTTTACATTTCATATTCACACCTGTCTCACTGACATAATCCAAACCATCTCACTCATGTTATCACCAAACATGCAGTGCAGATGAGACATTTTCAAAATGTCTAATGGAGTTTCACCCGAACCCCATTTCCAAGATAAGGGAAAACATTCCCATGAAGTTTGGCTCTTGCAGGTCATCACACATGATCTTCCTGCAGTGTGTACTCCTGACACATTCATCAAATAGCCAAACAGTCAGTCACTACCTGATACTACAATCCAATTGATCGTTCCATAACCAAGCAATGACATCAGCAATTAAATTCAACAAGAATTTTGCAATTCTATCTATTACAGAGATTGACTTGCTCAATTGTGGGTCCCTTGTAAGCAGCATTACTATGCCCATTATAATTTTTATGCTTACTATCATAACATGAATACCCACTTACCATGTGTCCCTCCTGACACAATCTCACACAAGCCACAATGGTTAGTAGCCGTTAGTACCTCTTAAATCCGAAATCCACAGTTCAAATTTAACAACCCGTACCAACTAATTTTCACAACCATGAGACTTCTTCTCATAAATGGTAGATTATGGCAGTGGTCAGGAACTTACCTCTCACTGCCGTGTTTGAAATAATCTACCTGAAACATGAATTTCAACCAACCAAACACAATCTTGTGCAAGCCAATGGTGACTATAAGTGGTCAGCATTTTCTTGAATTTGAAATTCATAATGCAAATCTAACAAGCTCTTTTACACGGTAGATTCCAGCATTGGTCAGGGTCTTAGCTCTCAATGCCATTTTTTTAAAATAATCTACCTGAAACACAAGCTTCAACAACCAAACACAAGCTTATGCGAGCCAACAATGGCTAGTGGTTGTCAGCAATTTCTCAAATCCGAAATTCACAATTCGAATCCTAACAACCTATTATGCATATCATATGGTAGATTCAGGCATCGGTCAGGACCTTACCTCTCAATGCCGTTCTTAAAATAATCTACCTGAAACACAAGCTTCAAACATCCAAACACAAGCTTATGCAAGCCAATAGTGGCTAGTGGTTGTCAGCAATATTTGAAATTCACAATTCAAATCTAACAAGCTCTTTTACATGGTAGATTCCAGCATTGGTCAGGGTCTTACCTCTTACTGACATGCTCGAAAGAATCTACCTGAAACAGGAGCTTCCATCAACCAAACACTTGGTAGGTATGGATGCATATACTATCTCATTGCTACAACCATCACTGAAGCATTTTCATAATTTATAAAATTCAAATACTTCAAAGGTTAGTCACATCAGTGTTCTCAAAGCTCATTTACTTCATGTAATCATTATCATGCTAACATTGCAAGGTATAGTCACAGCATTAATGAAATTTAAATGAAGTGGTTAGATACTCCTTACTTCACAAGCATATTATTCATACCACCTTGCTCTTCAATAGAGCATTTCTGGCAGCCGCTTATTCATGACTATCCTGCATTCATAGCAACCTCTGAAATGGTTCCTGAATTGTCATTAATTCACCATTTCAGCCATTAGTTCTCCATAATATCACATGCATTCATCTCAATGCATTCATGCCATGCATCACAACATTGCACCTACACTTATGCAATCAGTCATTTACACCCTTCATATGCATACATTCAATGCATAACAACAAGATTCATAAAATCTTCTTAATGCATGTCCATTCAACGCTACCTTGCATTGGTTCAGGAATACTATGCATTCAATCATACCATGGCCTAACCATGACTACCTCATATAGGATGCATTACTATAATCAATATCATTAACATGTACAGGCATGACACCTTTCTACATTCCAATATTCACATGGTGTGAGGTCTCTTACCTGGACCAATCCATGGAATTTGTCATAAGCAAACTCTTACCTGCATGGGTTTTACTTACACCCTTTCCATGACCAATTTGGTTGGTCCTTGCAGGATATTGCAGAATCTGCTCACCAACTATTGTCATGGACTTGTTTCCTTATCCCTTTCTCCAGAGGGTTTCTGATCACACTCCATCAGCATCAGCAACATATTCAGCTAGGTCCATGTCATCGTTGGTTTGTCCACTAATGCCAACATCAAAACAATGATTATCATCAGTGGTTCATTGTACATATATATATATATATATATATATATATTTCAATATTCTTACCAATCATGCAATGTCCTATGCATGCAATACATATCCTCATGCATTTCAAGCATAAACTTAGGAAATGTAGTTAAAGTCAGCAAGATAGGGTTTTAATGAAAACTTCCCTTTCAAACTCCTCATCTTCTCATGGAATTCCTTTTCCACGCAGCAGCTGGTTGAATTCATAGTCCCTGCTGCCCTTGGGCATGCAACTGTCCAGATTTGTCCAATTGACAACAGCGGCCATTATTAGCACTTTGCTGCTCCATCCTTAGACTCTGGTCACTTATCCCTATTCCCCACTGGATAAGCTTTCCAACGCCTGTTCACACGCGTCATTCCGACCTCGGATGTGAAAACCACACCCCTTCTAAGAATGAAGACTTTCAGCAAACCTTTGCATTTTACACACAGCTGCATTTTGGCCGAGAATGTTAACTTCAGCCACCACAATTCCATTGCATCATTCATTTTTTATGAATTCTAGCTTCGACTAAATTTCCCCAAAACATAGAGTCTTCTTCTCTCAAGAGCGACTGTCTCAAGGGGACGACGGGGGTCAAGGGGGCTTGCCTTCCGCCGTATCGGCTCCCTGGAAGCTCTAACCTTCCGCCGTATCGGCTCTGGTTCCATTCTCTCCTCCGCCGAATCGGCTGTCGGCTGACTCCCTGATCGGCTGTCGGAAGCCTTTCGAATCGGGTGGTCTATTCATCTGCGTAGCCGCAACGGCGGCTCCCCCGGAAGTTCCAACCTTCCGCAACAGCGAGCGTCGGAGCATTCTTTCCTCCGCAACGTCGGACGTCGGCGGAATCTCGGATCGGACGCGGGATTGTTTAGCCATCCGCAACAGCGGGCATTTTACTCTTCCAAGTCTTCCGCAACGGCGGAAGTTCACTTCCTTCAACGGCCCGACTGTTCCATACTTAGCCTCATTTTCAAAATTTTTCTGCAGCGTCGGTGATCGGACGGTTCTTCAAACTCTTTGCGGCATCGGCGATCGGGCGGATCTCGAATCGGGCGTGAGATCACTCCGCCACCCGCAACGGTCGGAGGTTAACTCTGTGAACTCGTCCGCAACGGTCGGACAGAAAATTCCCGAATCCTTCCGCAACGGCGGACAGGAACTTCACTAGTTCTTCCGACTGGCCGCCCGTTACTTAGCCAAAATTCAAATTTTTCGCGGCGTCGGCAATTGGAGGAATTTCGCGTCGGGTGCAGGATTGCTTTGCTGCCCGCAACGGTCGGAGGGGAAGATCGTTGTCTCACCCGCAACGACGGAGGTTAACTCCATGAACCCTTCCGCAACAGTCAGATGGGAGACTTCAGCCATTCGCCCGTAACGGCGAATAGAAACTTCTCCAGCTCACCCGCAACGGTGGAATTCCACTTCCTCCTGAGGCCCGACTGCTCACACTTGGGCGATTTTTCTGAGTTCGTTGCTACCCTGCTGAACAGAGAAGGTAATTCTACCTTCTGTCACTGCGTCTTCTTGGCCCATAGAGGCCCATTGTTGCAACCATGGCGCTCTGATACCATTTTGTCACGTCCCCATCCCTTAGCCAGCGAAGAGGACGCGATGAACTTCAAATACAACCGGGCAACAGCCCCATGAACATAAATAGAAAATCAAATGCTGGAATTAAACATTACAAGCATACACAGATGCATTTATCTTTAATCATACAGCGGAAGCAAACACACACATTCCAGCAACCTCCATGTTCATTACAATTCATCAATTGACATCAATATACAATTGCAGAGATGAAATATAGACAGCATGCTTATCTTTTGGTGAAGAATTCAACCGCAACCAGCTACGTCGCTGCAACGTTCCACCCAACCATAGGCCAGCTTGCTCATCAATCTCTCAGCAACGTTGCCACCCCCGAGCTGGGCATGATTCCTCCGGAATAAGGGTCAATTACAGGCTTATACATAGCCAAGGGAACATAAGCAACAAAACAACACAGCTGGGTTTCACAGGCTTTCAACAACCAAGCCAAACCAGCACAGTCCAAAGACTATCCATTGCACTCAGGCAACCAAACAACTTCATTCACTGCCCTGTGAAGAAGCAAAACGACCGGTGATAGTCCCAAACAATGGATGACCACAGCTCACGTCTCATGGATGACACGGAGTTGTTCTTGGCCCTGACGTGGCCAAAACAACTCAACCACTACATCCCAAACCAGGGAAACAACAGCCCCGAATCTATCAGTGAGCACAATCTACAGCAGGGAAAAACGACCCAATTAATCTGTGAGACAGCCAAAAACATGAATGGCCTTTCACAGTCAGTCGTGGATGCAAGAGCACGGCTCTCAGCTCACTATGTGCGCCCCAAACAGAAGAATGCTTGTGCGTGGGTAAACAATCCGACCCAGCAAGGAAAAGAACAGACAATGGAGGCCCTGCGTGAGGAAAAACGGCTCCATTCTTGCCCGTGGATGCACCACTAACAGGAAGGACGCGAATTACAGTGCGTGGGTGCTCAGCACTTCGTGGAGAGAGGAAGAAAACCTGCGTGAGACCAAAAACGCCCCCAAACCTATGCGTGAGGAGCCAACAGACCAAAAATCGTGGTAGGGTGAACTGACCAAGGATGAGTGCGTGAGGGTGAAGAATGGGCAGATGTGGGTGGAGTGAGCAAGTGGGTAAGGCTGATAGCCTGCCACAACCACCACCACTTCAGCAATAACTGCCCCAACCACCAGCTGAAGCATTAAAGAGGTTGGGAGAGGTTGGATGAGACAAAAGGGTGACAAATAACAAAGGTAGAAAACCACAAGGTAATAAAACATGGGTTTTTCCCCATAAACCAAGGTTTGACATCCCCCACCCCTTATCCTTCGGAATCCATGCCCTTTTCATTCAACGTTGCACTGCCGTAGCGGGTTGTGGTTTTAGTTTTATTTGATGTGCGGTTTTACATGATGCCACATTAAAATGTGCCGGATAGCACTACATTCCATCGGCAATTATCCCCATTGCCGAAACATACACAACCAAATCGATGGTGGGGCTTTTTCCTTGAGCTCCTCACCACGATTAATTATAATATATACATCATGCAAACGGGGTCGAAACCCAGTAATAAGAAGTCTCCAACAACTATTTATCTCTCCTCCCTTGTCTCTCTCTCTCTCTCTCTCTCTCTCTCTCTCTCTCATGCGAACTTAAGTGAGTGTGAGGTGTGTATCAATGAGGAAGGGCTTTTGAATACTTAATAAGATTGGCCTTCTCATTGGAAGTTGCTTGGA
The DNA here is from genome assembly GCA_001517045.1 of Pseudotsuga menziesii. Taxonomy (NCBI): domain Eukaryota; kingdom Viridiplantae; phylum Streptophyta; class Pinopsida; order Pinales; family Pinaceae; genus Pseudotsuga; species Pseudotsuga menziesii. Next base: position 527,895 of record LPNX010000205.1, on the reverse strand, counting down.
GAGGAATCCTAGGAGGGGTGAACTCCATTATCATCTGATGTTTACAATTTTATGGTTTGCATACTTATTTATTTATTTATGTGGTCTTGATTAAGAATTTAAATTTGTCTTTTTTAAGTCTTTTTATGAGGTTAATTATTCAAATTTCACATGCAATTTTTATGGTTAAAAAGATCCTTAAATTTTTCAGGGTTTTCATGTAGTAGGCCAGTCATTTAGTAGGTCATGTGTAGATTAACCCTTTTGTTGTATTTCATGGGTCATGATATGTGATGAATGTTTCTTATGCTATAGATATAAGATGAAATGTTCATGATAAGGTATAAAATATGCTATAAAATATGGTGTCCTCATGGTAACAATGTGTTCATGCAATTACATTATATGTTTGCTACTGAATTCTTAGTTTCTCAATACACCTTTCTTGTACCCAGAGAAATGAGATTTCCTCACAACAATACCTTATATCTTTGTTTTGTTCACTCTACCATTTCATTCACCAATCAAAGCTATATGAATGGTATCTAAGGAGCAATGCTTGTCTAGCCTAATATATTTTCATATTCTTGATGTTCTATATTTGGCAATTTGGGAAATAAAAGAAAGAAAATATCATAGGTATTTGTTCCTTAAACAAGAATTTTGCAAATATATACAAGAAAAAATTTAATGATGCCTTGGCATAGTTCCAATACAACCTATAACATCTTAGGGGATAATAGATACCAGGATTGTAACATCCCCGGTAAAGGTAATGCGTGGAAGACAGGAGAATCCTGTTCATGATGACAGGTGTCATATTGGTTCCATTGACACTAGAAGAAGATTAACTGTTTTCTTTTATGGTATAAAGTTTTTAGATATATTTTAAAGTTGCGGTTAGTATGGGGTAAAATGGTGGATTAATTACAGATTGAGAGTAAGTGTCTACTACTTATGTATTTATGACTATAAACCTAAAAAGAAAAGAAAATAAGGTAAGTTTTACCACTAGCTTATTAAGGATATCAATATTATTGGTATTAGTATTATGGCCATAAAAGCCATTAATTCTAAAAAAATAATTATGAACAATCAGTATTGAAATATACACATAAACTAGTGGAAATTGTCCTAATATATATATAAGTAAATATGTATTATTGGGTATACTTTAGATAAGTGTACATGTGGAAATTTAAACATTTTTTTTTAACAGAAACTTAAAAATTTTGATTGATTAAAAATGGCTGTAGCCCAGCCCGACGTACAAAGAGGAATCCAGAAGAAGAAGGCTGATGCCCTCTAATTGAACAGCCAGCCTTCTTACAAGTGCTTTGAGAAGAGAATCCCAAGTTCTTCTGAGGCTATTTCGAGAAAAGGAATGCTTACATGAATAGACTCTCACGAATTGTGAGCAGAGAAGAATATAGAAATAAAACATTAAATAGGTGGAGAGGAAAGCCCCTTAACGAAAGGATCCAATTTCTTATGAGAGCCCAAGCTGATATTTGAGGCTGCTTCCTTTTCTCTGCGTTCTTTATTTGTCTTTCGCCCTTTGGTGAGGGGAGGAGAAGGAGCTGAAAAGTATTCATATTTAGAGGTTCCCTTAGACGAATCGGGCAAGGAAGCCAGCCCAGCCTGGACTGGGGTCACATGAGCCAAAGCGTTGAGGTCTTTCCTGGTACCTTAAGAAGCAGGTTTTGGATCAGCTGCCTCCGTGGAGCCAGAGGGACGAGGGATGCCCTGCTCCGGGGTAACTACAACTTCAGGTTCTTGAGCTTCATCTTCCTGGAGAACTTCAAAACTATTTTTGTTTTCTGGCCATGAAGTATCTGCAAGAGGAAAATGATCTTGAGGAGAAACCTTATGCTAAGACGCTTGAGGCTCCTTTCGCCGGGGAGGATGGCATCGATTGGAGACCGTCTGGAACTTTGTATCTTTGGAAGTTGGGAGATTTGCTGGTTTCTATGGTTCTGCAAGCTTAGGGAAACTTTTGGCAAAGTGACCGTAAACATGATAGAAGTTGCATTTGAAAAGGATCTGCTCATAGTCCAGTTCTTGAATGTGGCTCCATTCTCCTAATGTCATCTTTAGGGCCTCCGGGATTCCTTTCTCTAGATTCACCTCTACGCAGATACGGGCACATCTGTACTGACCCCCTTTTGGTTTTGCAGTATCTAGAAAGTGACCTAACTTATTACCAATGTCAATCAAATTGATTTTCCCCCAAAGATGAAGAGGGAGGTTAGGGAGTCTTACCCAGACTTGAGCGGCAGTGATCTCTGCTTCTGGATTAAACCCCAGAGACCATGGGGCTAAGAACAGACCTTTAGAGCCCATGAAAAAAGGGCCCAAATGGAAGACTAAATCTCTTTCTTCTTTATTTGAGAACATGAATACAAAAAACCCCTGTCCAGCTGCAAAGAGAGAGACCTGTCCTTGAAGAAGAGGGTTCCAATGTTCTGAGATCCAAATCTCCACTGCCTTAGGGCTGGGCCATAACCTTGTGAACTTACCAATGAGGGATTTCTCGAAGAGGATGAGAGCTTTATGACATGGATCCAAAGGAGAGAGCTCCAAAGAGGGGATCTCATCCATCTTTTTCATGAACTTGGATGAAGTATGAGAGGCTACCTAAGGAGCTGCAGCTTGAACAAGGGCCTTGAAAGCTGGGAGTTGGGCATGAGAGCCCATTTCCTGAGAGGACTCCATGCTGAAACCATAGGAAACTAGGCTGAGCCGTAGCAGCCAGCGATCCAGTAAGCACAGCTCTGCAAAGAGCAACAGCCAATGATCCACGGCTCTGAGAAGCAAGTTGGTGGCTAGGGAAACCCTAGCCGCGAATGAGGAGTCGTCCTGCTCCGCGCTCCATCGTAGTTTTTTGACAAGAAATGACATGTGGAAATTTAAACATTAGTTATACTTACAATCAGTATTGAAATATACACATAAACTAGTGGATATTGTCCTAATATCTATATAAGTAAATATGTATTATTAGGTATACTTTAGATAAGTGTACATGTGGAAATTTATACAGTAGTTATACTTATGAGAAAATATAACTAAAATAATGTTGAAATGAGTAACTGATTTTAATATTAAAAGAACACAAGGAAATTTGTTTTCTACTAGGGTTTCGAGTTCTTTTTGAAGGAGAGACGATTGTTTCTGGTTGCAAGAATTGATTACGATGTTAGAAACAAAGAGAAAAACAATAACATCTTCCATTCTCGAGTATGGAGATATCCAGTTAGAGTGCACCTTCACAAGAAAAGGATTTGATCCTTCATGCATTATTCATTTTGTCTCAACCCCATGCTCTCGCTTTTGATGGAGGAAAAAAAGATAAGAGAATAAGGTGGAGGATAGAGGGTTTCCTGGCTACAAGAGTCGGTTACGTTGTATGGTTAATTACGTCGTATGGCATTTTTCTTCGAACAAGTTTGGAAAAGCACTGTAGCTTTCATCGTCTATGTGGCCAACCCTGCTCCTCCGTGTGTCCTCTTCCCGATCCGCTGGTCCTCCGTGTGTCCTCTTCTCAATCTGCTGGTCCTCCACGTGTTTTAAAGTTCCACTGCCCTGCTCTATCCTGCAAGTTTTCGATCACTGCCCTGCTCTGTCCTGCAAGTTTCATTGTTCATGGGATTTTCCATGACTGTTGAGTTTGTCAGAACCGCCCATTTCGCCTGCAAGTTTCATTTTTCATTGTTCATGGGCTTTTTTGTGAGTGTTGAGTTTGTCAGAACCGCACTTGTCCGGCGGTTCTGGAGCACCGTGGGTGATATTTGGAGAGCCCGTCCTGTGTGAAAGACTAGTGTTTTTTTCTTGGTTTGGAATTTATTCTCAGTTTGGAGGTGGTTGAACATCTTGTCATGGCGACCGCCCCTCCCTACTGCATAAATGGCGTTTACTGGTCAAATTTACTTTGCGGCGGTTTTCACAGAGAAGTTGCATTGTTTCTAGTTGCAGGAATTCTGATTCAAAGAGCCAAAGAAATACAAAAACATAGGTACGCAATTTCATTTCTATCGCAATTTTTGCCCTCTGCAAACCGTTCATCAATTTCCACAAAACTGCCATTAAAAGAATCGGGCACCGTTACGCTTAGAATAATTCAAAACCCCTGAATATCTTAGAATATTTCAAAACCCTGAATTAACTATTAAGAGAAATCCATAGCCTTGAAAGCTTGCAAAATTTCTCACGTCTTCAACAGGTAGTAGCTGGAATCATGCGTGTAAGGTGTAACTTAGTTTGTTGATCAAGTTTGCATTTTGTTATAGAAAATGAGCGAGGAAGAATTTGATCAAGCGTCTGATGTTTCAGAAGAAGAAGGAGAGCTTGAGGAAAATCATTCGAGAGCCTCATTGAATGATATTGATGGAGAAGAAGAATGTGAGGATTCCTGTCATGGTGACAACGAAGAATTTGTTCCCGGCCCTCTTTTCCCTTTGAAGGATTAGCTGGAACAAGACAAGGTATGTTTATAACAATTGCTGCACTAAATTTGGTCAATTTTGCATCCCTGAAAGCAAACAAAAATTGGATAAATGTATTTTTATCACACAATATGCACGAATCAAGATAATAATAACATAATTTGAGCTTATTTTGTTAAAATGTAAGGATAAATCGAAAATAAGTTTGGGTGCAATTGTTTTATTTTCGAAAAATACTATGTTAAATATTAAAAAAAAAAAAATTAGCAGTTTAAAAAGGTTAACTTCAAATAATTTCATCTTTATGTGCCATCTTGTAACCTATGAAAGATATGTTATTACTCTGTAATCAGTGTAAATCAGCCATAACATTTTGTCATAACATGATTCCATTCCCATGGGCAGTTATGGCACATTGAAAGTTGAGTTAGCCATGGGGCACCTAGACATTTTATCATAACATGATTCCATTCTCATGGGTAGGTAGTTATGGCACATTGAAAGTTGAGTTAGCCATGGGGCACCTAGAGGCAGGTAGGGTTATGACTGGTAAGCAAATATTACAAACCCATTTGTACAGGGTTATGATTTGGAAGCACATATGACATACCCATGTCCATTTCATGTTCTTATTAAGACTTTCCATTTTTGAAATTGTATGCACCAATTTAGTAGTGATTTCTCTTAATAGTTAATACACACTTGTGTTTGCAGCTTTCCAACATATCCTCCAGATTTCAATTTTGCACAGGTATTATCAATAATAAAAACTACTGTGCTTGTGTGATTGGGCTTTCATCTTTTATTAATTTTTGGTTTTGGTTTAGATTTTGCTTGTAGCACTGATTAGTTCATTTTAGATTTTCATATTTTTAAGGTCTTTGTTCCCTTTTCAATCAAGTGAAGTTACTATTGAAAGCCATGTATTTATGTACCAACTTTTTTAGGTTGTAATTAGGGGTGTGAGAGGAAATGCCTCACCTCAACTCACTTGTTCATGTCTTGTATGTCCATGTCTACTTGGTTTGTTGCAAGGATTTTATAATCCATATGCAACACCCCAGTCTCCACAACTATATGCTGGTCCAGCATCAACAATGTATCCTCATGCACAAGTAACACAAGGTGCGTCTGGATATCCTGCCTCACCAAGATATATGCAGGGTCCACATATTTTTCAGTATAGCAGCCCAATATTGGTAGCTACAATGACTGCTTCATCAAAGTATGGGACTGCAACATCAACACAAAACCCTGGTCAGTCTTCGGGTACATTCCACTCGCATATTTATGTCAAATATTATAATCATTTTCAATTTTGTTGGGTTTTGTAGTAGATAAAAAGTATATTAACATTTATACTATGTTTTTAATTTTGATGAATTCTTTCTCATGTAGGAATGGCACTAATAGGTGCAAATTCGGTCTCTGTAAATCGGAGTCCAGGACAGACACCACAACAATATGCAGTGCCAGTGGCTCTTCAACAATATGCGGCTGTAGCATATTCTGAACAGATCTGTTTCGTGATGTATGTTTTATGGCTAATGAAGAGAGAGAGGGTAAAGAGAAGATGCATACTTCTTCAACAATCACATATGGCCTTGAAAGAAATAATGTGTATGATGAAATCCTATATATCTTTAAAAAAAATGATAAACCTTTGCTTTAAGTTTTGTTTCGATCTTAAATGGATGAGAAAAAGGAGAGTAAACAAAAAGTTGGGTGTTGGGTGGCGCTCTGTGGGAAGGGGAGGTATTTTAGTTTATAGAATGGTAGAATAAAAAGGAAAGTGATAAGTTCGATAAAAAAATTTGGAAACCTAAGAAATAGCGAGTGGGTCTTTTCGTTTTTAATATCCACTGGAATACTATCCTCATTTTTAATATCCACTGAAATACTATCCAGGTCTTATGGGGAACTGCCACATCATATGAGACCGTTGAATGGTATTATCATGCAGACAATGATAATCTATGCAAAGGACTTGCAACAAACTAAACGAAAGATGGAGATTAAGCCATGTTGTACCCTACCTTTGTTTTGCATTTGTCCTATATATATCTCGTCATTTACATTCGACCAGCTGTTGCGTATGTCCATATTATCCACTCAAACGCATCCAACCAGCTCTAAAGCTCACTTTGTTGTTAGCTTTATTGATTGATAGGAAACATTAGAAAGTTCTCCCAAAGAGCACAAAGGTGTAAGATAGGAATCTGAATTGAATTGAATTGAATGAACCAGCTTTATAAATAATTATCTGCAATGCTTCCTTAGATACCAGATGCAAATCTTGGGTCATATTTCTTCTTATTTCCTCATAAATACTAGGCCACTGTTAGTGTTGCTTGAGGAGTCGGGTGAAGTGAAGAGAAAATAAATTCATTTTGGAGATTTTCAAATATCTCTGTCACTGTTTTCCTTTGTGTTTTAAGAAAGATTGCTCTGAGCAAGTGATATCATGGCTAATCCTGGTTTTCTCTCTGGGTTTATTGGTAAAGGCATCGACATAGTAGTCGACCAGATTCTTCACCATGCTAACATCGTGGTCCTCTGTAGGAAATAATTGACCTCTTTGAGAGATCTGGTAATGAGCATAAAGCCTATTGCAGCACAGATCCATCAATACCGTCTATAATTGAATAGAGAGAGAGGAACATCCACTGTTGAAAGCCGTAATAATGCTTCACAATGGGTTAAAAAGATGCACAACCTTCTCCCACAAGCACTGTCAATATTGCAACAGTGCACAATACCAAGTTTCAAGCACTGTTGAGAATGGTTTTACTTCTACAAGCCGAGGCCTTCCTATTTCATTTGGTAGCTAGAAAATATCTCATTACTTATCGGACTTCCACTATTGATCCTCCCTTTCATGACAGGATTTAAGCACCTTTTTCTTCAAAATCTATTCTTACTGTTGAGAATAATTTGACTAAGGCCTTCCTATTACATTTGGTAGCTAGAATATCTCTCATTAATTTGGTATGGGACTTCTATGGGTCTTCTCTATAAGGATTCTCTCCTTATTTGGTTGGGTATATTTTGCTTCCCATTTTAGTTATTTTTTCAGTATAAAATCAGTTTCCTTAATACTTTTAGCTCAAGTTGATTCATACCTGTTTCTGCCAATGAAAGTTCATATGGATGGATTATTTTATTCTCCAACAGGTGGTTGCAATGTGTTTATGTACCCTCTCAGTCTGCCTCAACTTGTTCTTAGAGGTGCTCGAGCCCCATATCCTGTAAATATATAACATTGCTGATGTGATGAATGTTTGGAATAAGGAGCCGATTATTTCCAATCTCAAATCTTAGCCAGAGCAAGGAGACAGATCCTTACCTAGGTGCAGGTGATGCCATATGGAATCCCAAGAGAACATGTTGAAAGCTGTTTGAAATGTGCCTATTTATCAAGGTAGTAGCATTGGCAGTTTCCCAGAATGTGTCAATATCCAAGCTAGCAACAAGAGACCCAAGCCAGCGCCCGAGGAGCTTCATTTCTCTTGGCTCAATCAACCATTCTATCTCCATTGGCTAACATAATATCAATATATGACAAGTGATCAATCAACAAGACATTTGCCTAATGTGTACTTGTGGTGTGAGACAAACAACAAACTTTGATCATGATGTTAATGTCTTTCACCCAGCGGGGCAAGGAAGTCAAGGGGGTCCTTCCTCGAGGAGAGTAGGGAAAGGAAATGAAGGACAGTTTGTCTTGAGGGGGTGGGTGAAGGGAAGGGCAAAGGAAAACAAGAAAGAAGGCAGCAATGCAAATAACTAGAGGATAAACTCATCTTAAGGGGCTAGGAAGAATGGAGAAATGCTAGATGAACTTGTTATCACTCAAAATGCATTTCTTAAAAAAACATCTTGGCGATCTTGTTGATGGTTCATGGATTCATTATCGGATGGACTTGTCAAAATTCTTCATTTGACATTGACAGTTTGTGGATACATTAGCAAATATTGGCATTGATGGTTTGTGGATACATCTTGATCA
>LPNX010000205.1:407636-519409 GCA_001517045.1 Pseudotsuga menziesii | reverse complement strand
TGATTGTTCAGGATTGCTAAAGTCAGTGTTAGCACATTTTTGTGGTTCTTGTATTGCTCAAGGGTTGAGGATTGGACAGGTTCTTGGAAGGTGGTTTTCATAGCATGTGCATTTAAAGGACATATCATGCCTATTTTAGTGCATAGATGGACATGCTCTCAACATAGGCATTTTTAGTAGGTTCCTCTACTTCTACTTTTGGTAGGTCACCCCATGCATCTGAATGACATTCAATGTTTGGAGTATGCATGGGAGGATGATGATAGTTAGATTCTTGAATTGGATATTTTTAGAAACTTTATAGTTTTAGAAATTTTTCCTTTTCAGCAGCTGGAGACGTTTTTGGGCACCTAAATTGATGGTTTCCTAAATGGGCACTTTCATACTTTCAAGATTTACAATCATAAAATTTATAGTTCCAGAAATTTTATCTCTGTTGAAATCTCATGGTAGATTTGGATAACCCTTTTTGATATGTGCATATGGTTCTGTGTTTGTGGCAATCTGAGATAGTCAAGGTCTTGGTCAAAATTGGTCAAGCCTAGGTCTAAAAATTGAATTTATACAGTTTTGGAGATACTTACAATTTTTGATAAATTTGGTGGTGATCAAGGATTGTGTAATCTTGGTCTACTTTTATCCTTGAGGTTTTCAGAATTTGGTTATATTTTGAGTACCCTTTATCTTGAACAACATTGGCCTCCAGTTTCAAGTCATTTTGAGAAATTGGAACGGAAAATTAAGGTTGTTGCACCTTCTAGAAGCTTCTATGGTGGGTTCCACTTGATCTATGTTTATCTCTAGGAGTGCACTCTACTTAGGGAAGCTATTATTAAAGCTAACCTTTCAGTGTAGTTGAATGGAGTTCACTGCTGTTGATTCTCAGTTCATGCACATGAACAGGTGCTTTTTAGAGTTGCTTGACCTTGAAGGTAACCTATTCATGGAAAGTTAGCTGCACCAAATGATGAAGACTCTTCCTCTGCATTCAAGAATTTGTTGGATCTATTCTTGACTTGGAGAGGAGTGTGCCCTTCAGTTTTGGCAAAAGCTCTCCTGAGACTGTCACTTCAGTTCATAATCAATTCACTTCAGTAGACTTTCCTTTCAGTTCTAACTTCTCCCTACAGTGCAGTTGATTTATTTCTCCTCAGTTCAGTTAGAATTTAGTTTAGATACATGTCTCTTGGAGAAGACTCAACCTATCATATTCAAAGTGATTCACACATCAAGCAAGTCCTATTTTTGCAAGGTGTCATTTACTCCAAGCCATTCATGCTATACTCATCTTGAAATGCCAGAATCTTGAAAACTGTTAAGTTTGCTGAATTTTGATGGGATGTGAAATTCTATTCTCTTCATATGAGGTCTAATGAGGTTTGAACCCCTCTCAAACATCTTGGAACAAATAATAATAATATAAAAAGTAACTAAAATGGTATTATTTTACTTAAATAATTTTATAATATCATTTCAGTTTGGCTTGTGTGTCAAGCATTATTATATTTGAAGCCTTGGAAAGTGCACCCTAGATGAAGTTTGACTTTTTGTTCATGCATTCAATTTATTCTTGAGGAGGAGGGTGATCCACTTAGCCTATGCTTCGTGGATCCTTGTGCTATTTCCAAGTGTAGAAGGAGGGTGCTCCACTTGGAATATGCATGGTGGATTCCAGTACTATTTCTAGGTTAAGAATCTTGCACTTGGGACTAGGGCATTATGGTGTATGGAATCCAGAGAATTATCAATATCGATTTACCATGTGGAAAAGGTGGGTTTCGTGAGAAAATCCAAAATTCACAATCCCAAATTTTGCAGGAAGGTTGAAGTTAATGTGGAGGGCACATCATGTAAGAGTACCAGAGGTATGTAATTGAAAGGTTTGATACAATAGCCAATGAGGGGAAGTGCCCCTGGTACTCTATTGACACCAAATCAAGAGGTGAATTTTGACATTCTAAATTGAAAGCCTGGTAAGGTGTTTTTCTCCGAACAAGTTCGGAAAAGCACTATTCCTTTCGTCGTCTATTCGGCCAACCCTACTCCTCCGCGTGTCCTCTTCGCAATCCGATGATCCTCCATGTGTCCTCTTCTCGATCCACTGGTCCTTCGCATGTTTTAAAGTTCCGCTGGTCCTCCGCGTGTTTTCGGGTTGATGTCAAGGTTTTTGGTCGTTGCCCTGCTCTATCCTGCAAGTTTCATTGTTCATGGGCTTTGCTGTGAGTGTTGAGTTTGTCAGAACCACCCATTTCTCCTGCAAGTTTCTTTTTTCATGGGCTTTGCCGTGACTGTTGAGTTTGTCAGAACCGCACTTGTCCGGCGGTTCTAGAGCACCGTGGGTGATATTTGGAGAGTCCCTCCTGTGAAAGACCAGTGTTTTTTTCTCTATTTGTTTCAAAGTATTTGCAGGATTTGGGTTTCTACCAACCATGGTTTGCAGGGTTTGCATGCAATGCCTTTGTAGGAATTTGGATTCAAAGAACCAGAGACTAGGAAAAAAACAAAGGTACTTTTTTCTGTCACTCCTCTTGGATTCTGTTCTATGCAAATTTGTTGTGTTTATTTCGTTCTGTGCAAATTTTTTGTGTTTAAAACCCATGATAGAGTTTTACTCTATTTTGTGCAAACCACAAAATTCTACCCTTCTTTCTTTTCAGTTTAGAAACCCATTATAGAGTTTTAGTTAGATTACGGGGCCATGATAGATTTTTTGTTCTTCGTCATTGTTGTCAAGTATATTGGTGCTTTCGAGATTCTTTCCAGTTTATTTAAAACGAGCTATTTTACAGCGATGTATATTCAATAGACAAATGCACCTTGCTGGAATATGGATAAGTAGATTGTTAAGATTTTGAGTTATTTAGGTTTTTCCGACATTATGGATTGTTTCAGAAACTTGGAAATTTTATGGGGCATGGTGAAACCATAATCTAATGCCGAATTCAATTCAGAGTCGTGCTAGAATTCTATCAGAATCATGTCAAAAATCCAGCGTTTTGTCTGATGTATAGCCTACGTCCTATTTTGTCTATTATACACTTATGATTTGAATTGACCTTTTTATGGTTGCTTGCACAATTGGAGTAGATTTTATATTTGCTTTTTGATTAGCTGATGCACTTGAAAGTTCGGCCATGAATGCACATTGGACAATGTTAGATCCTCTATGAGAGCTGATCAAATCCCTGAATAAGGATCAAGACTGCTATACTTGGATGCACTTAGTCAGAATTCATGCTGTCCATTATGTCAGTATCTCACATGTAAGCTCAATAACAAATTTCATTCTCTGAATATGTGGTGGTCAAATATTCTCTCCGCGCGACCATCTGTGTCGGTCACTTCACAGATTGGATTCGGGAGAACGCCATTTATATTAGAAGACGTAGCTGCCTCATGGACGGTGGCTTTAATAGTCGAAACTAAGAATAGGAAGGCCAAGAAAAATCTACTGCATTGATGGTGACCAAGAAAAATCTATAGTTTAGTTTGATTGAAGAAAAAAACGCAGTGTGTTTAGGTTTGAAAATCATAAATCTACTATCTCTAATTTTATGTTTTATCTTAAGGTTGGCGATGCGATCGTTATGTTTGAAACTCATGTGCCCCCAACACTCAAATCAAGGACTTATGAACTCTATGGGGCAGTGAGAAAGGCACCAGAAGCTGCCAAGGCTGTTGTTACCAACATTCAACATGTCGGTGTGATGGAAAATACCAAGGAAGTTGCAAAGGCTTTGTATGTCAAGCCTGAATTGAGAGCCAAGAACTTGTATAACAAGTATAAACCTGCAGTAGTGAAATTGTCCCTCTCGGCCTAGTACAAGCCTCCTGAGTTTCATGCTATTCCCAAGGTTATGGAGGTGCTTATACGACCGACTCCTTATTGTGTGTAGAAGAAGTACAATTCTGGGGTTCATTATTTTTGTGATTGAGTAAGTTTAGCGTTTACTTTGTGTTTTAAGCCATTGAGGTTGAAAAAAAATCTATGGTTTAGTTTGATGGAAGAAGAAGCCTTGGGTATCATTAGGTTTGCTTGTCTCAGTGTCTCTAATTGAATTTAATTACGCCGTAAGGCCCCTGTGTGTAATTGTCAGGTAGGAAAAATTGGTAAAGACATCAACGTAAGGAATGTCAGAATGATTGTTGGAGATAAGTTGTTGATTGCAGCTATTCAAAGCATTTGAGGCCTGTTGTCGGATGCCCGCGAGCTATCTCAAAGAGTTTATGCCAGTGGACATGATGATCTCAGCCATCTGAGGGCTGGGAAGGACTATACAGTTATCTTCGCTTTCAGTGGCTCTCTTGATCCTTGTGTCTTTGGATCCACAACAACCAAATTTGGAGAATTCCAAAATAACAATATCAATTGTTTGGAGTGGATGAAAGATGGGAACAACCAGCTAGCCTCCGTCCATCTGGGTTCTCTCACCCAATTTATGCTTATTTGGAACAATTTTGGTGTGCAAGAAGAGGTATTATGATCTTTCAGTTTTTAGTGGGTGCTTTCATCCAATTTCTACTTATTTGGAACAATTCTGGTGTGCAAGAAAAGGTATTATGATCTTTCATTTTTTCCCTAAAAGTAAACTTCTAAGCGCTTTCCTGTTAAAATCCAAATTTTTTATTCAAAATATTTTGTGGTGTGGAAGAAGAGTATTATGATCTTTCATTTTTTTTCCTTATAAGAAAACTTCCGATCGCTTTCCAGTTAAAATCCAATTATTTTATTCAGAATATTTTGTAGTTGTTGTGTTCAAAGAAGTGAAATGATCTATTGCTATCCTTGTGAGGAAGATATGTGTTCTATGTAAAAAGTGTGTACTAAAGATAGGAAGTAATTGTTATCTTCTTGATAGAATTGAAAGTACCTCAATTCTCTTAAAAATAGAGTAAACCCATCTGAATCTACAATCTATTAACTTCAGATTTTTAATGTTTTAGTTAAATAAATATATGGCAGTTTATAATTTTTTAAGGTTTTAGTTAAAATAGATTTATCGCAATTTAAATATTGTCCCTACCTTTTAAACGACCTAAACAATTTAATTAATATGCTTTCAGAGCTTTGGGCTTTAATCTGGCATTCTATTCACCTTCAAACGCTGGTTATGAAATAGCACCCAAATGGTGCACATTCATGGTATTATGTCGACCATGAATAGCAAGCTATATAATAATTCATAAGAAATGCCAAACTAAGAAGAAAACACTTCATGTTTCAGACAAGCTCTTTCATAGGACTGCCTCTCCAGGAATTGCCCACGGCACTCCGGAATCACCGGACACCTGCGGTTCTGACCAGCTCAACAGTCACGGCAAAGCCTATGAACAATGCTTAACAAAGAGGTGGAAAACAAAGAGGTGCAAAACATGCGAACACTAAAAATTCTAGGAGAAATGGGAGGGCATAGCAAGGCAACGATTGGAAACCTTCAACCATCAATGCTATCACTTGCGAAGAAGCCCGGACTGGGTTCTAACCTTTACCTCCAAAACATCCGGAAGGCCCAACTATTAGCACGGAGGTTTTACATGAACTCAACTTGAAAACACATAAAGGAACAACGGATCACGAAGGAGACACCGAGGGATCGGGGTTGATTCTGGCTCTTTGGGCACTGCTTTCGATTGCCATTCAAGGAGAGTTTCATACAAAGAGGAGAGAACTGCAGAGAAGCAGATTTATTTCTATATTTGGTTGCCAGTTAGCTAGACAACTTCAGCTAGTTTGAAATAGAAGTATTGTTTAAAGGTGATTTCCCACCTTTTGACAAAATACCACAGTCAGGATAAAACACTTCATAGGTTCCAAACTGGCTAAAAATAGAGCCTGTGTTGAAAATTCCATTCAAGTCTTGGTATGGTAGTGTTTCATGTATTCTTACTTGTACAAGATATCAAGCATGATGTGGTCAGTGACTGCAGTTTCATGCATCAAAATATGAAAGGCTTGTGCTGCTTATAAAACACACTGGATCATAAGAAAAGTCATCAACTGAAAGAAACTGTAGAATTCTAGCATATTTATTGTAAATATAGCATGTTCTTTATCAAAGATCGACCAATATGTTATGATTTTAGAAGGCCCTTTGCTACGTCAGGTGTGACAGTTTACAAATACAAACCAGACAAGCTGTATAATGCAAGTAAACTTGTGTATCTTTTAAAAGGAAAAACATGTTTTACAGAAATGTATTATTCCACTTGTAACCATGTTTTATTACCAACACAACAATGCAAGTATTCATCTGAGTGTGCTTTAAGTGATATCTTTGAACCATTAGACTGTATGTCAAACTCTGTTTTTTAATGCAACAAATAATTTATTAGGGAAGAAAAAGAAAGTACATCACGCTATCCACATTATGCTCTCAACAAGTGATCTGTTTGAACTATTAGACTGTATGTTGAACTCAATTTTTTTTAAATGCAACAAATATTTTATTTGTGAACAAAAGAGACCACATCATACAATCCACATTATCAGGCCAAATCTTGAATGTGAAAGCTTATGCAGGAGCTAGCATATCCTCTTTGGCACCAACTTCAAGGGAATCTAACTGTTTCTTTGATGTGATGAACCTTAACATTGTAAGCCATTTCTAATAGACATTGGCACTGGTATTAAAAACTGACAACATTATCCATGCGATGAAATGTTGCATGGTGCCAGTGCCCATATATCATTGTAGAAAAGTTAAAACCTCTATTCTGGAAGCACGAGCTCACTTCCTGGCTATGTAAGTTGCTCTTTCTGTGACAATTTTTTATACGGTTGATATTGACCAATGCTTTCATTTAAAGTCTTTACGGCCTTCAAAGTCCAATTACAGATCATACAAGAGTAAAACAAATAATGTCCTTTGTATTAAATACAAAACCATGGGTATGCTTGTCAATATGCAGTATGGCTTTTAGTTTAGTGTTCATAATACATATGCCAAGTTACATGAACTGTGGCTACTATCAGAATCATCAGAAGAATCTGGTGTGGTTGTGGCACTCTCTGGAAATTAGGAATTGGGAATCAAAACCCTAACCCTTATTTGTTTTTATTAATATTATTTAAAATTTAAAATTTATATTAAAGAAAAAGAAATGAAATCTGAATTAAAGCATATCAATGGTTTTGTTTTCATACTCATCTTGTGAATTGGAGAATGAGACAAAACTTACTAGTAGTGGAAAACTGTGCAGTGTAAACAATTAATTACAAACTATGATAATACATGAGCGACAATAGCTAAATACAAAGAAAGACCCATTAAATATAGAAAGACACATTGTATGTGAACTTCAGCCTATAGATTATAGTCTCAGTGCTCTAGAAGACAGACTGCCCTAAAGACAACTCACTGTACAAAACTACTAAAATACAATATTATATTAACATGATGATCACAACTAATTTAATGTGAACTCTAAATTGCTTAAGCAGGGCACCTGGAAATAAATAGCTCAAATTTTGACCAGGTTAGCAAATAATTATTTTGTAAATTGTGTGATCACTATTCCTGGAGATGATAATGATAAAAATTATTCAAAACATGTAGCTCGAGGGTAAATATGTTGCAATTCTATATATTGGGATAAGCCTAAATCTATGGCAGAATTGTGATCGTCAAAGCTTGCGACTAATTAAAGCCAATACATCCCCCATTATGAAGTTTCAAGTCATAGTTATATAACAACAATAAAAAACATAATAGCAAAGGGACAATGCCCAAAATAGAGAGTTACCAACCAAAAGACTAGACCTAGGAGGGAGCTGGTCGTGGTCATCAAGGATTGGGCCTAGTTGTTAGGGGTTGGTCATGGTCGTTGGGGGTCTTTCCCCATCGAAAGACAAGTGAATCAATGTCAAAGGGTACCAGGTTCCACCCATCATTGGGGGGCTCTAGGGGCTTGGACCCCTCTAAGATAGAAAGTGCAAGGTGGGAAAGCTTTTGTCATGGTGCAAAGAAACCAACAGACAGATTGCATGCACACTCCCCTTACTCTTGAACCTGTCCACCAACATTGTGATGTGGCCTACTATCAGTGAACTTGTTGGCCTTGTGTTGGGACCTAGCGGAGCCAACAAGAGACTCAAGGTGAGACTTACGTTTGAAGCTACAAGGTGGCCTTGTAAAATTTGCATGGAAATCCATCTAGGCAAGGAGACTTATTCTTTTCCATTTCATGCAATGTTGCAAATAACTCATTGAGGGAAAGAGTTTCCTCACATGGTCTTTGATGCTTGTTTGATATCTTAAGAGACACAACATCAAGATATTTTTTAGGTGGCCTATTGTTTCTCTACTAACATCTCTTGGGATTAAAATACCATTAGATGGTTCTCCACAAATTCATGCTTAATTTCCCCTTGGTTAGTCAAATGAGCCATGGTTGTCTTCGAAGTAGAGATATATTTCCTTGGACATTTAGTGGTGTAGGCTATATAAAAATCAACTGGCATCCATTCCAGCTCCTACAATAGGCCATTAAATTCATGCTACATCGCACTTTTCCAGCCTCTCCAAATCTTGCTTATTTGATGACCATATCCACACAGAGAAGCCATGGTTTGGGAGATGGTGTCAATCCATGAAGAACCCACCCAAAGTCTTCCCTCTATAGAGGAAATAAATTACACAATGTCTGTACATAGGCCAAGAACCTAGGGTTTTGTAGTTGAGAAACATTTAAAATATACCATGTTATAGACACATGCATCACTCAGCACCACAAGATATGTAGAACCAAATGGGTTGAGGGTAAAAAGGAGTGGTTGTGTTGTCCACATGAATTGGTAGACCACCAATAGTTTAAAAAAAGAAGGAACTTTACTTAAAGAGTAGGGCATAGTCTAAGCATTGGTAGATGCACTCAACTCCTTCACGAAAGTCAGTCCATGTAAACTAGAGCTGGAAAGAAATTGTCTTCTATTATGGTTAGGCCCCATTGAGCTCATGTCAGGCCTTCACGACCCACCACATCTCTTTCTCTCACAATAGTAGACAAATGGGAAGAGGCTCGTTTTTGTCTTCTTGGCATTCCGTCATATTTTAAAATTTCAATGGATGAGCCAATGGTTGCTAAGGAGGCCATGAACCATGTAACACCAATATTCATTAGAGGAATTTTGGGGTCTAAAATGGGCCTCCTAAGGAGAATAATAAAATAATAGTTAAAATAATAAAATAATATTTAAAATAATATTGATCAATTTTGGAGGAAGAAAGAAAAAAACTACTTTTTGTGTTCGGATTTTCGACATATCTCCCTGTGTTTTTACTCAAATTTTGATTGGGAGAGCTCGTTGGATGTGGAATTTGATTCTGCATCCAACGAGTACCCACACTGCATATTTTTGACGGACCCCGCTACCCCAAAAATAAGAAATACCTGAAAAAATGTGATGATGACATCATCATCACGTTTTTTCAGGTATTTCTTGTTTTTGGGGTAGCGGGGTCTATCAAAAGTATGCAGTGTGGGTACTCGTTGGATGCGGAATCAAATTCCGCATCCAACGAGCTCTCCTGATCGAAATTTGAGTAAAAACACAATGAGATATGTCGAAAATACGAACAAAAAAAGTAGTTTTTTTTAATGACAAATATGTCAATTCAACCATTATGGTTGACTTATTTTATTGAAATTCTATTGGTTCTTGAATTCCAACTCACAAAAACTTATTTTGGCACATTTTCTTATAAGTCCCATTTTAGACCCCAAATTTCCTCTAATGTTGCATGTTCTTTGGTGAGGCATCAACATTGACTAACCCTAGGAGCCACTAACCCAAATTTAGAGGAATCCACACAAATATTTATGAGGTTCCATACCCTAGTCTGCAACAACATTAGCAAGATTGAGAGAGACAAGGATAGTGACCCCCTTTCCCATTAGAATGATCAGAACACGTATTTGACAAATTTATGTAATGAATTGGTTGGTGATGCATCAACCTACCAATTTAGATATACATGATTTCCTTGAGGTCCCAAGAGAAGTGAACTAACATGCTAATAGAACATTGAGGCTTGGAGATAGAAAACCACTATGATTCTTCACAAATGAATTCCCTCAAAAGGGGCAACAATCCACCATAGGGCTTTCCAAAACCACATAGAAAAACTTGGGAAATCTACCCACATTGGATAGTTGAGCAGGGTTGTTTTATCAATTGAGAAATCACGAGTCCACTAGTTAAGGACTATGAGGGTGTTTCTACAAATCCATGGGCCACAATTCAATATTTCTTTCCCCTGTGAAGGATTGTTGAACTGGAACAGAAAGAAGCCCTTAGTAAGCATACACATGTGTGTAGTGTCAATCGTAAATCTCGCAAACCTCATGGATCCAGTTTTGAAAAATCACCTTGGAGACCACATTTTCGACAAAATACCCAAGAATGGAACCCCCCCAACATTCATAATACACACTAGCATACTCAAGCATAGAGGACTCAAGGTTAGGAGGGGTATCATTACCTTGTGAAACACTTTGGGGATGAATTTCCTTGGAGCCTTGTGTAACATTGTGAAATGTTGGTTCAAATTTGTCACCATGCAGGTTCATATAAAGTTTAGGTGAGGCCAACAAGCATTGCCTTATGAGAAGGGGCCATTGGCCAGATAAGGTTGCTAGGCCAATCAATGCAAAATAATACTGTCACAAACATACTACCCACACCTAAATGACCACCCTTTTTAGGCCACTAACTCAAAACCCTCAGCGTGGTGATGTTATGCACTCCTTTAGAAGTTTCTTCAAAGATTTGATTATCTTAAAATGTAAACCAAAAGAATGGTCACAAAGTGAAGTTGGGTAACAAAGATTTCAAAAAATGAGAATCCATGAGTTTCAACATGTAATTTAGGAACACAAATTCCAAGACATTAAACAACTTATAGTTGTAAGGAGAATAGAGGAGAAGAAGAGCAAAGAGAAGTCCATGAAAACAAAAACAAGTGTTGGTAACAATGACTTATACTGTGTTTGAATACCTCTCGAATTAACCCTAGCTTCCATATATAACTCTAACCAAGGCTCTACCTAGTGTTGCCGCCTAATTCACACCTCGAGTCACGTGGCAGAAATCTTCAAGCCACTGGGTGTGACCTTGGGGGCAAGAAAGAGTCAAATGCTGTCACTTGATCTTGACTCCTCCGTTTGGGCTCTCTCTTAGCGAATCCAAGGGGGGTGGTCCCTTCACTAGCAATTAATGAGTAATCATCTTTATATTGTTACCATTTCAGCAAAGTTGATAAGTTACTGAAATCTATACAGAGCGGCTGCAGTTTTTGAAAAAAAATGGCATTCATATATATTGGGGTCTACAGGAATATGTCAGGAAGACCACAAGAAAGGAGAGGTTGCAATTTCCCCATCTTACAGATGCAAACATGGCATGGAAGGAAAAACGGGGCAAATTATCAGAGGGTATAAATTTTTTACTTGGTATATCTACATAAGTTTAAGTATTATTTTCCAACATACCTCTCTACTATGCATGCCTATCCTGTAAACCATCGATCCACATGCTGTTGGTTTCTTACTCTATATTTTTGTAGGCTTGCCTCAGCCTCAGTGGATGTTTTCAAAATTTATATTATGCATGAATTCATAATGACACCAGTAATATGATGGCTGGCAATTAATGATGTTACTGTTATTATATGTACCGTATCATCTTTATATTGTTATAATTTCAGCATCATTACTGTTATTATATGTACTGTATCATCTTTATATTCTTATCATTTCAGCAAAGCTAATAAGTTATATAGGTACATCAGTTTAGTACCTGTTTCCAATGAAAAATCATAATAAAAAAAATCCATGTCTGAGCCTTGGACAAGTTTGATGGGTCTGTAAATCTGAGTAGATAATGCTGGACTGTTGAGAGTTGTGAAGCATGTTTACATGCCATCGTTACATCTACTTTAAATTGAGTACAAAACACTTAATATATATGGTAATTAACTTCCAATGGTATATTTTGATTAATTTACAGGTATGGAAAGATTGTTATTGTAGATGTTCTCGCATATGTAGTAAATTTAGTCTTTCATATATGAAATCAAGTAGATGCTTTAGAAAAATATACACATGGCAGCATTTTGTTGCTGAATTGCACAAGGAACAGCAGCACTAGTGAGATCACAACATCAGAGCAAGCAACAGGATTTCCTTGTTGACTAGTATAGACATGCTAATTGCCATAGATTCATATCAGGAGCCTAGATATTATACCACATGGGCTACATGTGCATTTTTGTACACATTCAGGCATTATACCTCATGCCTGCAAGGGTCTTGTACACATTCAAATTTCAGGAATTATACCTCACGCCCTCATGAGCGCAAGGGCATTTGCGTGCATGATGACTAGCCAGCAGCCATGTGTGCTTTGAGACACATGTATGCATGGTATATTTTGATTTCAATGAGAATTAATTTTTTTATTTTAAGTGTGCAGAATGTAGCCAAGATTCCTTGGTTTGCCTATCTTTTTCATGCAAAGATCTCTTGCTTTAATTTTTTTTATTCTATTCTAACAATTGTTATTTCTCTTGTACTTTTTCCAGATATATTTTGTCTTTCTGGACCTTGTGGGTCTTACATTCTGCACTATCAATTGACACCAAAATGCAGTTTCTATATTTATTTTTAATTTTTGTGGATTTTTCTAGGCATGGATGTTTCCTATTCACTTCTTAATTTTTTTGTTGATTGTATGGTGTAGGTTGGGCCACAAATGATCTTAAATGTGTATTGTTGATTTCTTGACTAGCTGCCTCTTTCTTATTCAATGTTGTGTCTCATTTTGAAATATATTTATTTGTATTTTATTTGTAAGTTTAGATTTTGTAGCAAAATATTAACATACTTTAAACAAAGGCATATAGGGTTTAATGTTTGTTGCAAAAACCAGTTGCACCTGATTTACAAAGTCTTAGGCCACATTAAGAAAAAATGTGCCTTGCAGACAATAAACTTGCAAACTTCCCCTCTGTCTGTACAGGTGTATTGCATCCCTCCTCCTTCTGTTTGCATGGCACATGCATTTATTTTCTTGTTCTTTTAAGTTAGTAGATATTGTGGGTACATGGCTCTATGGCCCCCCAATACAATTTTATTCTCATAAATATTTTGATTGAGAGGGGACTGAAATTACTGATTCTCTGACTGTCATAGGTTTGTGACAGTATTATGGTGGCCATGACTGTGTTTTCATCCTGCTACATTGGTCTTTTGGTCAATAGGCAATTTTTATTCAAGATCCATAATGTATCTAAAGTTTTTCCAGCCCTATTTGTTCCATGGATGACCAGTTTTTCTTGGGTTGATGTACTTGTTGTGGACTAATGGCAGCTCAAGATACTTGCCTCCACTAATTTTTGTTCACAACTCTTAATATTGGTTTTGCCAGTCTTTTACATTTAATACTTATTGTGTGGGTATGTGTCTCTATGATAGCCTGGTATAACTTTATTGCCATAAGATTCATGGTATTAAATATTGATTGGCAGGAGCTTGCAGTTACTATTCTCTGATTCTCATAAGTTTGTGACAATATTGATGGTGGCAATGACTGATTTTTCTTCCTAATAAACTGCTCTTTTTGATGGGTAAGAAGATTTTCTTCAAGTTCCATGTCTAAATTTTACCAACCTTGATTTAGCCATGGATGATTGGTTTTTCTAAGTTTGATGCACATGTTGTGGGCTAGATGGCAACTCAACGTTGCTCCCTTACACTTGTGCATTCATCTTTACTAATTTTTGTTATTATAACATCGATAAGTGTCTTCTTTCTACTTTTCTGCATGGATGGGGGTATATTTGGATTCAATATATAGGTTGATGCATTTTACAATGTATCACCCTTGTGGTAAACTACGATATATTTATGTATATTAGTGAGACACTGAGAGCTGAGGTAGCAAAGTTAGATTTTTGACACTATATCAAATTGAATGGACTTTTTAAGTCAAGATTGATATCAATGAATTGGTAGAACTTTCTTTCAAAGTTTGTGCTCATCTAAAATTCTTTGAATGGAGTAGATTACATGGTTAAATCAATACAGGACCTGGCCTTGAATTTCAGATGTCTTTTGGAATTATGAGGACTGGATGTGTTCATCATGTATGGTGATGTAGTTTCTAATGCCTTGCAGAAGTGGATTATGGTCTTTTTAACTTTGTGTAACTGTGTACAAATGAAACAAAAAGTAGGAAGCTACTTTTTTGGCTTACTTGTGGCATGGCAGTGGCACGTATGCATGTGGTACTTGCTAAAATCGTGGGCATAAGGAGAGATTTACTTTAACCACAAGCAGTTACACAGATGATTGCATTTGGTAGGCAGGAATTACTTTAAAATTTCAATTATTTCTTTTATTGGAGAATTGTTGTAGACAAGAAAACCCCCATTTTAGCATAGCCACTACACATTTCTGCCATTACAAGGATTCAAGCTCTTCTTGTGGGGATTACAAATACTTGGTAAAAATTCTATGAACATAAGCTAGTGTGAGAGGGAATCTTATTAGCTGTCATTGTTGCTGTTGTGTATTTGATTTATGATGCTTGTTAGCAACCATAAATCAGTTTTGTCTTCTGCTAATGTTCTTGGGGATAGCTGAAATTCTATTGTATTCAGTTGGTTGAGATTGAACAAATAATCACATCAAATGATATGGGTTCTTAAGGCAGGGAAATTTAGATACATGGGGTAGACATGGAATGTTCATACTATATTCATGCGTATAAGTTATAACTTATCCGAGAATGCTATGCAATTTAGTAATTTGCATAATTTTGCATTTCATGATTGATAAGGGAGAGCAACTAGTGATTAGATGCCCAATCTTCAACGATTATCACATGTCTAATGGCTGGAAAGTGATATATGACAAAACAAATATGTTAAGGGCTGTCATTTGCTGGAGCTGATGATAATTTAATTTGGTTTGGTATTTGAAAATCCAATTTTGAATGGAGGAAGGTATTAAATTTATTAATTAGTAGTCTTGGTTTAGATATTGTGCATACTGTGTTGTATTATAAGTAGTAGTTTTGAAACACATATTGTATCACAAGACCTTGACATTGACAAGGATTTGGTGGCTTCGTTGGCTAGAGAAATGTTTGTGTCAGAGCTAGCCATTGTGGCAGAGAAAAAAATAATTATAGATCAAGAAAAAATGAATAAAAAAAAGGAAGAGTTAGAAGATAATATTGTTTGTTTAGTAGTAGAGAAAAGGGACATCATTGCTTTGCTTCGAAGTGCCATGGGAGAGAAAGAGGGAGCTGAAAAGGGCTTTAAGGAATTGCCAGAGAGCAATGGTGAAAATCAAATAGATTCACCTCAAAGTAATGGTACTATTTTAGCTGTTGCAGAAGGGGGTCTTCAGAATACTAGATTGGATTTCAAGGTCGGTTCCCTTATGGGGATCTAGGCATTGTGTCTATTAATGGAAGAAAAGGAGGAGAAGATGGTTTAGGTCTGGTAAGGATACTCTTGTCTTTCAAGTGTGTTGTGATGTTTGTTTATAAACTATGTTTCTTAAATGTATAAACTATCACAGTTTAAAATTTAAATTCTTCATTGATTTTTGTATTTGTTTACTTCTCATAGGCCTCTGCCTTGGGGAACATAATGAAAACATCACGGCTTGAAATTGCAGAATTACGACGCACACTGGAAACATTGAGGTTTGTTTTTAAGTTTACATTGTGTATTAAAAATATTGGTTCCTTGAGTGCAGCGGACTGAATATGTGTGGAGACTATCTACAGGAATAATGTTGTTTTTATTGTTGTTGTAATCTCATTTCACTTATAAAATAGTCATAAAGTTATATTTTTTTCTCTCACACTTCTCTAATTTGAGAAAAATCTGTTGTTTTTATTGTTGATTAAATCTCATTTCACTTATAAAATAGTCACAAAGTTATATTTCTTTTCTCTCACACTTCTTTAAATTGAGAAAAATTTGTTGCATTGGAAGTATTGCTATACTGTTGTTTGCAATACATTAAATATTTATAGAATATGATACTTAAAAGATTCTTCATGTTAAATATTTAATCATAAAAAATATTATTATTCTACAAATGGCTTTGGATTTTGGTCAAGCAGCAAACCAGAAAGGAGTGATGCTTGATTGGGTAATTTCAACTGAGTTCTAAATGCTATGATGAATACCCAGAAAGGAGTGATGTTTGATTGGGTAATTTCTACTGAGTTCTGAATGCTATGATGAATACCGATATGTTGGGTGCAATTTATTCTTGAGGTTCATAACTTGAGAATTTGGAACTACAACCAGCATAGATCCATCTAAAAGGGGATCTTCCAAGCATGCAGAAGGATCAAATCTCTTAAAGTGCAAACCTTTTTTTAGAGTGGAAATGTATAATCTAATTTTTATGGTTTTAGTTTATATAATTCATGTTGTTTTATATATATGCAATTCTAAATAATTTAAATTTAATTTAAGTTGATAAGCTATTTTTAATAATATTTTATTTTTTTATTTTTTTATAAAAGACACGTGTCAACTCTAGGATGAGCATAGAAGGAGTTACACATATCTCCCTTACTAGGTTGTAGAATGCACCTCTTTGGTGCAACCAACTTTCTCATAGTATTAGTATGCCCAATTTGCAAAAAGACAAGGGTGTTTGAAGAAAAATCTGAAATCTGCCCTGGGAAATGGCTAATCATGGTTCAAACAAAAATGATGAAGCAAAGTTGATGTCATATAGAAGATTCCTATAAATAGATTTCTAAAACTTGAACTTATCTTACTGATATGTAGTAGGCCAATAACTTGTAGCATGTTGTTTGTTGGACATTAAAGGCCATTTAAAGCCTCATTGATTATGAATTTTGTTTCATGTATGTATCGCTCTGAGTCCAATTTTGATAACGTCACCCTTACATGGTATCTAAATGAGTAAATTTTTTCAATTGGGTCTAGCTCAAGTGGTTTTGAGATGGAGCATTATCCTCCCCACCCAGGTTTTGTTCCCCTTCCTCTAAGTGACATGTTGAGCTCATAATGAGAATATTGTTGTGATGCCTTCTATCCTCATGCCACATACATCTCATGATACCCCATAGTTAACCATCGTCAACTTGAACCATATCCAAGTTAACTCTCATTTCATTTAAATCGACTATAAATGGACATGGAAATTTTTGAATTGACTTTCTATGAGCTTTTTTTTTAGGAAATGCATATAAGTGAATTCTAAACTAAGAATAACCCTGTAAGCAAGTCACCAGGCCTATGAAAGTGTATACCAAACAGTTTCCATGATCCAAAACTAAAAGATTAAACCTAGAACTTTCCAAAAGACCTCAAACCACTTGTCAGTGCCTTGATACGAAATCCATGCTAGTTAACATGACTATTTTGTGTAGGTGCAGGTGAGAGTCTCTTCCATTAAAAGATGATAAATATATAGAATGATGATAAATATATAGAAGAGTGATGTGTGTTACATGCGCGATTTTGAATTACAAGTATGGAGACATGTTCACATCGCATTTGTATAGAAATCAGGTGCTCTATTCTCTTGATCCTTAAGTGTAAATTGAAAGCATTGGTTAGGGTCTTAATTGAAAGCATTGAGAGCATGTGAGAGGCATGAAGGTGCCAGGATTGTAAGAGATATCATAGGCAAGCAGTGATTGTGAATTCCCTCTTTATTTTACTACTGGACCTTGCATTTACACACCTTCATAATGGTGTTCAATCAATACCCGCCATTAACACTTTTCAATTCCATTTGTGCAGCATTTAAGCTTCTCTTAAATGTTTATTTCTTTGTTGCATGGGATACCGAGGGTCTCTTATCGATGACCAATAAATTGCCAACTACTTTAAATTAATCCATGCGCAAGATATAATGCGCAAGATAGCATGGAATTGCCAGCTTTTATTACACCTTGTAGAGTTTAACCTATATTATCTATTAAGGGATAGTAAATTATGTCATATCACCACACATACCTATCATGTTGTACATCAATTCACTGAATTCCAACTTTCTCTTTAACTCCAACAATTTATTACGATCATTGATACAAAGGAAAAATAAAAATCGAGAATTGTTTCACATGAATCCATGCAGAGAGATGTTTTTATTTGTTTTCCATGTTAATGGGCTATTCCAGTTTTAACTACTAGAGAAAACTCTGTTGGCAACAATGATTATGAACAACTTGCAGAATTAAACTCTCAAATTGAAACTAAACACATAACAATTCAAACCAGCAAAAAATCCACTGTAAAATATTTGCAAGATAGTTTAATTTTGTTTTAAGATCCTTAAATGGATGGCATAAATTAACTGACCTAAAATGAATGACTAAAATTAAGAATTCCAAGGATTAATAATAAGCCGTTTGGTTAATATGTTGTGCTTATTCAAGACAAGTATGAGATGAGATGGACAACATGATAGGGTTTAGAGGAGTTTGGAAAGGGGAGACAACATGATGGACAACATGCCTCAAGGCATGGTATTGGGGTTATGCTTAAATAAGGAGGTCATCTGGTTCCTTATCATTCAGAGTCCCTTTCAAACACCAAGTTGAACTACCCTCATATGATAAATGAGGGTATGCTCATCTGGTGATGAGGGACGCGAGCCTTGGATGGACTATTTCAAGCTCATGGATGGAAAGGAGGAACTTCATGGATAAAAAGGAGGAACTTCATACTCCCTTGTCTTGGCTGCAGATCTCTGCAGTGTTTACCTAGAGGAACAAATTGCACACATGAGACAAGGTATGTATTAGAATGAAGAGCATGCCTCATCATCCACAAAGCAGAAGGAACCTCTTGGAAATGATGAACAATTGAAGGAAAAGAGAGTATTGCATAGGTCTCCCTCATCAGGAGATTTATCTGATCATTTTACGAAGCAAGAAAAACAAAATTCTTTTTGTAGGAAATCTGCCTCATTCCATGAAAGGGATTTCACCGGATAGCAATCTTAGAACACTGAACAGAGTCCCCAAAACACATGATAGGGCTTTGGAAACTACAGGTTTTCATAGAAGACAACTGTCTCTGGGCTCTATACCAGACACCCATAGCCTGTTCTTTCTATCCCAGGCTATGAATGGTAGCCTTGATTTTTACAGGGGGCTTGAAGAAACAAAGGCATTAGAACTCTCAACAGAGCAAAGGAAATCAAGGATACAAATTGTTAGCCATGAGAAAGAGAACCAGTTGCATTTGAAAGCTAAGAACCTACATGCTTTGCCTCCAGACGAGAGCTCAAAAACAAAGATCACTCATTCGTACAGCTCTTATGGAGACACAACCCCTAACACCAAAGAAAAAGGTAGCAAATTTGGAATCTTGTATGATATCAAAATACTTGCTTAAAGAACATACGATTTTTTATGTGCACTTGCACTTTAACAATATTATATGAGTATTCATTTCAAGTTGTAAAGAACATACACTTTTTTTATGTGCACCTGCACTTTAATAATATTATATGAGTATTCATTTCAAGTTGTAAAGAACATACACTTTTTTTATGTGCACCTGCACTTTAATAATATTATATGAGTATATATTGATTCAATTATGTATAATATTATGACATCTGCCAGACACAGCATACTCTAGTGATTAATCATTTTGGACCAACGAAACAACCATCTCTGAATATTTTTGAAGATGGGAAAAGTACACAACAAAATAAGCTTTCTGAAGATATTGTAAAGTGCTTGATGAGTATTTTTTTGAAGCTAACAAGGCCATCGTTGGCAACCAATACGGAGACACCATCAATAGCTTCACGGTCAACTTTTTTAAGTGTAAGCCCAAAAAGCTATGGCTCGAGAAGCACTTTAAACTATAAAATACCTATGGAATATTAAGAAGAAATACATTTCAAACATCCTTATGGTGTTTGTTCTGAATCAATTCTGACAGATATTGGTCCATACAAACATTTCCATGATATCTCTGCAGTCTCATTTGACTTGGGTCGGCTCCCAAGCTGTGCTTCTTTATTTAGAAGATTTAGGTGTGTTTGTCACTTTATTGGAATACCAATAAACATCTTTTAAATGTTATTTGGCCAAATCGTTCACCTGTACTAATTCCTTTACTGTAAACAATATTGATTATTTGTGTTGATCATTGAAAGGTCAATTAGAAGCCCTTACAACGTTTCCATTCTCATTTAGTCATTTTTAGGTAAATGGCCTAATTTATAAGTCTCTACTTTTCAGATTTCTTGTGAGCAAACTGTGTTCTGGAGATGTAAAGGGCTTGACATATTAGCAGAAGCTATCCTTTTCGATCAACATTTACAATGCCTGCATGATGCATGTATGCTGGTAACATAACCCCTGATTTACATCTATAGCTTCTTTTTTTGCTATCACAACAAACTCATTAATGGGCTCTCCCAGTTTTTGTCTATTGCTTTCTAAACAGCTGATCTTCACTTTAGGATGCATCTTCTTGTGACTAATACAAATTTAACTTTTACACTTGAGAAACTTTAGGCCTTTGTTGAACATCGAATACCAAGCACCCCTTAGAAGGTTGTTTCACTCATGCGCGAGGTATGACAGCCAAAAATGAAGAATGCAATCAATTCACTTTATTGCTCCTTTCCTATAGTAGTAGCTGCCTATATTAGGAAATAAGATTATGAAATCATTTGTAGAATTTTATATTGCCATTGTTTTGCAGTCATTTAATTTCTGTGAATACTGTGATGGGAGGGTTACACATAGTCCTTAATGTTGGAGGGAAGTCGATGAATGCATTGGCTATTGAACATTTCATACTTCGACCACCCTTTCACTCAAAAGATGTAAGTTTGTTTATGTAATAATTTTCCATTTCAAAAGAGATATTTTAAATTATTCCAATTATGTATCTAACTGACCTTCCCAAGTTGATTGAATGCTAGGTCTATTGGAAAAATGGAAACTCTAAAGAGCAGGAAATGATGCGTAGTGTTTATGGTTTAGAGTGGTCTGAACCATTGATTACCTTTGCATTGTGTTGTGGAAGTTGGTCTTCTCCTGCTGTAAGTAGTAGCTCTTCACCTGGGCTTATGTGTTACGAATAAATCTGCCTATTGGTTCTGGAAATGAGTCTAAAAGAAAATGCATGGTGTTATGCTTGAACCCTAAGCTTTGCAGCTCATAACTAGAATCAATTTAAAAGGCAACATATAAATAAAAATAGTTGTCTAACTTGCATGGAAATGCATATGGGTTTGCTACACTCTTTGAAAAGCCAATATCTAAATGTGTAAAAATGGAACTTAGAATGCTTCACATTTGAAATTGCTGCAACTTGGTCAATCGGTGAAATTGTTATGTGTTTGCCAATGATGTTGTTTTTATTATTAATAGGATATGCTGGTTAGGAAATGATAGATACTGGACCACCTGTTTCTATCTTCTTCAGATTAGTACGTGCGGTTTGTATTTTTCTCTCTTTATCTTTGCTTCATGTTAATATTGGGGATTTGTATTTTGCTATGTTATTTTCATGATAAAACAGAATTTTATATGAAGTTTAATTTGTTCTATTTCATCAATGGTTTGCAGTTTCATATCAATCCAAAGGAGCTAGACAATGAGGATCTTGCTTTCCTCTATCACATTGAGGTGTGTACCTCAGTTGGGGATCTCAGCTTGCCTCTGGTTCAGGAATTCCAGAAGCATTTGCTCAAAACCTTCTTCAATGGACATTAGGTTCACAATGAAAGTGCTAGCCATCAACACTGCAGGAATAGAAAAATAAACTGCATTACTGTAACAACCATAATTCTAACAACCATTATGGGTCCATTACTGGTTCTTGGAACCTTCTTCATTTAAAATGATGGCTGGTTGTACTGGTTGATGCTTTCATTTATATGTAACAGATACTTGTAAGAGTTATCCTGATTTTTATTTCTGGTTTTTATTGCAATAGTGCTCCTGGGATCTCCATAAATTCTCCTTTGGCACAGAGTATATATATTTATTCCCCATTCACCTCTCTCAACATTGGCACAGAATATATATTTATTCTCCATTTTTTTGGCTCACTTCAATGTTGCATTTTTTTTTCTCACTTACCCGCTAACAATTACCTTCATGGCTTATTATTGCACCTTCCTTGGGGCAATTACTAGTATACCTTTTATGAAAGTGTGAGCTAGATCAAAAAGGTCGCAGCCATGGTATGATGGTTACAATAATGATATATTCATTTATATTGTACAAGTATTGAAGAAGTCAACAATTGCAAAAGAAGATAACATATAACTCGAATAATCTGTTTTACTTATTTTATTTAGTTTAATGATCATTTATATATATACCTAGGTTGTGTAAGAGGGGCGCAGCTCAAGTTTGGAAACCTTTTTGATATACCTTATTTTGGAGTATTTGTTCATAGCAGGTGTAAATATAGCCATCTATATTTAAAGATTATGATATTTTTGATAAAGGTGGATTGCTTCTACTAAGTAAGCTAATCTCGTTTTATAATAAATGTGGATTCATTTGTGTTTATTGTGTATATTGTGTATATTGTGGAGATAGTTGAAAGTCTAGTAAAGAATCTATGGGATTCTTCTATAACACAATTTTGTTGTCTATAATGTTATTGTAGTGGACTACGTCCAATTTGGGAGTGGCTTCAGATTCAAAACTGATGGCCAATTATTTAGTATAAAATGTAAGATAAGAGGAAATGGAGCCAATTAAGTTTAGAACTGTAGTCTTTGATTAGTTTAAGTGGAAATATTTTGTTGGTATTATTTCCTTTTAAAGAAAAGCCTTGCAATAAGGATGATTAGTAAGTTGATTTTATTTTCTATGAAAGAGATTTGAGGATAAGGAATATAAATTGCAGTTGTGCACTGCATATTGGTAACTTTTTGTTGAATAATTAATAGAAATATTAACAATTTTGGTGGATGTAGCCCCTGGTTAGGGGTGAACCACATATATTGGAGTCTTTTTCTCTGGCACTTGTTCATTACATGTTTTAAATTATATCTATCTAAAGGCTTACTCATTCCTTTACTTGCAGATAATGAATGGAAGATAATGAATGAAATGTTAACTATGTTATTCAAATGATATGCTTCTATTGGAAACTGAACAATAAAAGTATTAGTGAATTGTTAGACATCTCATCTAAACATAAACATAAAGAATAAGAGTTGCACACAAAAACTTATGATTGATTTATAACATATATTTTATATTAATGGTGGTTTTGAGAGCTCATGAAATATTTCTTTTCAACAAGTATGTGTTTAAGTTTATTTAGGAAGTTAAAGTGGTCTCACACCTTTGTTTAACATTTGTTTTAAAGGAAAATGAATAATATCTTGTTATGTGAATATTAACATGGTACTAAGTAAATATAGGGTATTATTAATGCTTCCAGTATATAAATGAGGAAGCATGGCAAGGGATTTAAGATTAGATTATAATTGGGATTTAATATGACTAATATTCATTAGCACTAACATTCTTGGTAGTTTAAATTATGTTTAAGAAACAAATTATACACCCCATTTTCATGGAAATGGTAAGGTGAAAGTTGGGTTCGTTACAATGATCACCATTATTTGTTGAACAAAAACATGGTATTTCCACATAGGCTGAACATCTTGAGAAATTGCTTACACAAATAGATCACAAATCAACACACCAATGTATTTTATGGTTAAAACCCTTAGAGAGAAAAATAGCCCATGAGCCCAAGAGATGCATCCACATGAGGAAATGTATTAATGCAAAGGGTAAATAATTTACATATGACCTTCTCACAACTGAACATTAACAAATGACCCTCCACGGTCTTTAAATAGGGATCATGGATTGATTGGCTGCTAAGCCATATATGAATATATCCATTAA
The DNA here is from genome assembly GCA_001517045.1 of Pseudotsuga menziesii. Lineage (NCBI taxonomy): Eukaryota > Viridiplantae > Streptophyta > Pinopsida > Pinales > Pinaceae > Pseudotsuga > Pseudotsuga menziesii. Next base: position 495,483 of record LPNX010000205.1, on the reverse strand, counting down.
GTTTAAGGTGAAGATGAATTGCCAGATCACTTTATGTATAGAACATATTGTGACCATTGAATTACATAGTTACAAATGCATATAATGCATACTTTAAATTCACTTTTCCTAAATACACATTATACCAAATGGATTTTAAGTAACTCCTTGGTGTTGAAATATCCTAACATTAGTTTCATACCAGCATTAAGCATTAAGCATTAACCTTTGGTGATTGTACAGTATTCTCGAAACAAAATCAATCCTTAATAACTTATAATTGCATTCTATTAACAATAATAGATATAAACATATGTTTCACGAAACCAGCATTCTAAAAACATATTCTCTACGAAACTTATCATGTGAAATACTAATACAAACCATATTACATATCATTCCCAAGTTGACATGCGTATGAGTTATGTTGAGGCCATATGATTAACCAATACATATGATAAGAACATATATAAGGGCTAATGAGATTCAACAAGTGCTCAATTGGATAATTATTAACATAGTATCTTGATTTATTTAATTGCAACACTTTGAAACTAAGTGGTGGTTGGTCAATATTCAAGTCAACAACTGGTGACTCCACTCACTTGAGGTGTTGCATAGTTGCATCATATGGGTTTAATTTTCTAGTAAATTTGAAGGATGTGTACATATTATAACAACAAACTCAATAGGAATCTGATACACAGGTGGGATTCGTGTCCATTATAAAAAAAATGTCCAAGTATGGATAGATTTAATCCTTGGATATGTAATGGGAAAAAAAGAGGGATGATGAAGAAGAGTTGGGAAGTTTAATCAACATAGATAGGCCACTTAGGAAATGAGTCAAGTTAAGAATAAGGAACATTATTGGTTATCAATTTATTTCTTCAAGCTCATATCTACCACATATAAAAGAAATTTTGAGGTTTAAAATGGGCGTCCTAAAGAAAATAATAAAATTAGAGTTATATTTTTTTAAGGAAATGAAAAATACTTTTTCTATCATATTTTAAACTTATCTCCTTGTAGGTTTACTGAAATATTGGGTGTTAGTATCCACTCGACATACTTTTGATAGACCCCCAGTAGGGAAAGACTTGAAATGTATAAGAAAATTATTTCATTGAAGGAGATACATTTCTTTAAATGTATTTTAAGTATTTCATAACTGGATCTATGCCAAAAGTATGTTAGGTGGATACTTGTTGGATGCAAAATTTAATTCTGCATCCAACTAGTGATGGAACTCAAGATTTGAGTAATTCTACAAGGAGATAAGTTGAAAATATGATAGAAAAAGTAGTCTTTTTACTTTCCCTCCAAAACTATTTACCCTTATGGTTGATGTAGTGTATCCATCCATCATCCTAACCATATGAGAGGGTAGTTACAAATTTCATGTTTATAAATTTCTCCCCATTGGAAACACAAACTAAGGAATGCACATGCAAATGCATGAATGCAAAATGCTGTAGAATAAAAACTCTATCCACACACACATCACACATCACACAAACAAGCATATTTATCATAGGAAGTAAGTATAATAATTTCATATTCATAGACAAAGAGAATAATTATCTTTATAGAATAAGATCCAAGCAATTAATTGTGTAATAGAAAATTTCCACCCAACTATAAGTATCAACTATAAATATCACCCCAAACTTGGTCTATGAGGCCACTAGGGTGAAGGAAAAACCTACATGCTTCTCTCTCTCAACCCAAAACCTAGGTTCTCTCATGGCTAGTCAATCTGCTCACAATGAGAAATTACAAGAATCTCACTCAGCTATCCCGATGTCGATGGCAGTCTCTTCCACTGTACCACACAAAAAGGAAGGAATTTCCCATCACTTCTCTACAATTCGCTTAGAAATTCCAACCTTTACAGTGCTTAGCAGAGTGTGTATAAAAAATTAAACCAACTATATTCTCTTATTGAACCTCCCTGAACATCAAATCATGGCTTCTCAAACATCTAGGAGCATCAAATACAAAGTGGGTAAAGATTCCTATCTTTCCTAGTCTCTATGCTCACTTACATTCACCCTCTTCACTCTAATGCCTACAACTTCCTCTTCACTATGCTAATTTATAGTTAATTGTATAGTTTTGATAATTGACAATGGAGAAAATAACATGAAGGATACATAATATATGAAATATGCATGGAGAGTTAGTGATAAACCATTAAGGAGATGAGAGGATTGGTGAAAATACAACTAACATTACTTATGACCATAAAAGGAAGGAATATGAAAATCACCATATAAGTATATTCATTCTATACTTACATAGCTACATGAGAATGCTTTTCCCACCAACCTCAAACATGCATTCAATAATTGGATTTAATAAGTCAAAATAAAGTAATTGTCTCATTTAAGTAACACTGTAGAAAGTGGATGAGTTCTAAGGATGACACTTGGAAAAACATGAATTAATCTCCCATCATCCCCCTTTCCTCTTCCTCTCTAGTAGAACCATAACCCCTCTAGGAAGTTTTACACAACCATCTAGGACCATTTCATTATTTTTTATTTGAAAAATTTAAAGATATTTTTAACCATAAAAATTGCATGTGAAATTTGAATAATTAACCTCATAAAAAGACTTAAAAAGAAAAATTTAAATTCTTAATCAATACCACATAAAAAAAAAGTATGCAAAAAATAAAATTGTAAACATCAGATGATAATGGAGTTCACCCCTCCTAGGCTTCATCTCCAAGCCACTTCCAATGAGAAGGTCAATCTTATTAAGTATTCAAAAGCTTACATACATGAGTTCTGAAATTTTTTTGAGTTATGTTAGTCAAACTCAAAAACAAACTGCACCACTGCATTCCTCTTGAAATTATGAGAAAAATGAGTGTAAAGTTGACCTATTTTTCCTGATATGTCCTTTGGCATGCACTTCGAGAGATACTTTTGGACGCACCTGTATGGACGTACAAACTATACTTCTCTGTACCTTGGATCACATTGGGATTTGTGCATAAGTTGGGTGTCGAGACTCTATTTTTTGTGTCTTCAACAACGGGTTTAAATGGTGTTTTGGGCTCCAAAATCTACAGAAAATTCTTAAACATATCCCGCTAATATGCTTCAATGGAATGGGCTGTAGCTTATTGGTAAAGTGTTGGCAATGTGGAACAGAGGTCTCGGTGTCAAATCTGTGGGCCTCTCAATCCTCCCATTTTAATGTGATAAGGTTTTTTGTTGGTTATTCGACGGTATTGTGGTTGGTTGCTGGTGTGTTGATATGGTGGCATGTTGGCATTCATTTGTGTTGTGGCTTGTGGTTCCACATTCCAAGGTTCCGTTGGTTCTATGGTATTACTTAGCATATGTGTTAGCATGGTGTTGACCCTTGGTTCCACCAGTATGATATGGATTCATTTGTTGGTTTGATATGTGGTGAACACATTACACTTGAGGCCGAGGTCTAATCCCTTGACCCATCCTTTTTTCAAACAAAGCCACCATTAATTTAAATAGAACCAACAACCTAATAGGTTAAGAAACACTTGCAGAGGTTATGGATAAGCAAATATGGCGGAGACTTAGGTGGAGAGGAGGTCAGGGGTTTGGTCCTCCCCAAATCCATATATTTTGGTAAATATACCAATAAAGTGCCAACCAGTCTTCCACGTGGTAGGCCCTGGTTTTCCACATAGATGCCTTTTCTACCACTTGTCAGCCTGCCATTGGTCCAACCCATATTCCATGTCACCTTGGAGCCTCCACGTGGCATGTTGTGGGTCTGCCACGCTACCTGTCTACTGACGATACATGCTGAATGTATATGCCACGTGGCACCCTGTGTGTGTGTGCCATGTTGCCCATTTTTTTCCATTTTACCTATCTTTTCATAATTTCAGAACTCAATAACTTTCACATCCAGAGGCCATTTTTTACGAAACAAGCATCACCAAAAAACTCTCGATGAGCTCTACACTGTTGTGAGCTTTTGTTTTCATTTTGATTGATCTTGGAGATCTTCCTGGATCAATTTTCCAACATAATATTTACTTAGATTTTGATTCATCATGGTAATACATCTTCATCGCCCTTACAAAAATATTTACATTATACATGCCTAGCCATTCACTAGTCAAACCTTGTTCCTGAGCACCACACTAGGAGTCCATACTATCATATATATAATTCACATAATCTGATTTAATACATTCCAAGGCTGAAAACTGGGGGTCCTCATTTGGAATAACATCATTCTTGATGTTTTGTCAAAATCATAACAAAAATGTGTATGCCTCTCTCATGGCATCCTGTAACTCCCATGTAGCCTCATCAAGATTAAAGTGATTTCATTGCACCTTTACCTGTCAGATAAATCCATTTTGGAGAAATGTTACTTTCCTATCAAGGATTTATAGAGTCTTTGTTTGGAACTCTCCCTCAGGTTCTATCTAGATCACATCCCAATCAATGACATGGTTAGAATAATGTACATACTTCTTAAGCAAAGAAACATGAAAAACAATATGAGCTCTAGTGTTAGCAGGGAATGTAATTCTATATACAATTGGCCATATCCTCTCAAGCACTTCAAATGATCCACAATATCTTGGTGACAACTTGGTGCAACTTTCAAGATTTAAAGAAATATTCCTTGGCCTCACTCGGAATTAAACACTATCCCCAACATTGAATTCCATATCCACTTTATTCTTATTTGCATAACTTTTCTTTCTATCTTGGGTTGGTTTCAAATTATACCTCATGTTTTCAACCTCTTATTTCATTTCTTTAATAATTTCTAGCCCAAGCACACTCCTGCTCACTAAATCATCCCAAATCATTGGTTTCCTACACCTTCTTCCATACAAAACTTCAAATGGACTCATTCTTAATTATGCTTGATGCCCATTGTTATATGCAAACTCTAGGAAGTGTAGATAATCCTCCCATTGGATGGTTTATCCATCATATAAACGCGAAGCATGTATTCAATCATTTGATTTACTCTATATTTTCTCTTCTGTATGTGGATCATAGGTAGTGCTAAAATTCACACGTGTACCCAAATCTGCAAAAATGCTTGTCCAAAATTTAGATGTAAACTTTGTATCTCAGTTGGATGCAATAGCCTTGGGTAACCCATACAATTTGAATTTTTCTTTCATGAATATTATTTCTATCTCATCATCCTTGCTGGTTATAACTAGAATAAAATGCATCGTCTTAGATAATTTGGCCACCATAACTATGATTGATTCCAACTTTCTTGAAGTAGTTGGTAACCCTACGATAAAATCCATAGTTACCACTTCCCATTTCCATTATGGAATTGGTAAAGGCTATAATAAATCTATTGGGTATTGATGGCCATCCTTTACTTACTCGAATGTCATACATCCATATATATACTAATCAATATATTTCTTTATTCCCGACCAAAAATATTGCTTCCTTGCTATAGGATTTTATTTTATTTATTTATTTTTCCTTTCTGATATCCTAGATGGCGATAATATGGCATGGATTTCATCGATAATAATTCTTTTCAAATTTTCAACATTACTAGAATATACATTCTATTTTTATAGGTAAGGATTCCATCATCTTCCAAATGATAACCTTCATATCTATTTTCCAAATTCTGCTGCTATAATTTATCTTTTACTTGAACATAACGTTAATCTTCGGTAAGGGAATTAAAAATTCTTTGTCTTATTAATATTTGGAAAATATTATTTGATGCTACATGCATTACATGAAATTGTATACTAAGAGCATCAACCACTTTGTTTTCTTTCACTTTTTTGTGTTTGATTTCAAAATCAAGTTCACATAAAAATCCAAATCATCTAGCGTGTTTCTCATTTAATGTTAGCTATTCAAACAAATATTTCAAACTAGAGTGGTCAATTCTAAACTCAAATTTTATGCCCATGAAATAGTGCCTCCACATTTTCAAAGCATGCACTATTCCTGTAACCTCTAAATCATGGGTAATATAATTATTTTCATGTTCTTTCAACTTTCTTGACTCATAGGACACCACATGATTTTATTGCATAATAACTCATATAATTCCTTGTATTGCATAATAAAATTGGATCCCTAGTAATAAGGCTTTTCAATAGATGGAATCTTTCCTCACAATCTTGTGTCCACTCAAAGTTTATTCCCTTATTTTGCAAACAAGTAACATGGTGTGAAACTTTGGGGAATCCTTAAATGAATCTCCAATAATAACCAACAAGACCTATAAAATATCTCATATCTATCACATTCTTTGCAGTTGGCCAATTCATAATGGCATCAATATTTTTTGGAGCCACATATACTCCTTCCTATGAAATATTATGACAAAAATAATGAATTTTGTTTTATAGAAATCACATTTGCTTAACTTTGTATATAACTTATGTTCTCTTAGAACTTGCAAAAACATTCTCAAAAGTGTAGAAATTCAGGCCTGTAGTAGATTAATTTCACTCACAGCAATTAACAATTGATCATGCAAATTATCAACAATGGAGACTGAATATGGAGCTGTAACACAAAATTATATTAACTGAGTGTACAATAGCCAACCCTGTAATAACATAGGATTCTGAATATATAGAATACATGAGCAAATCGAATACATAAGGAAGCATCCAAATCTAGCATAAAGCAGGCTTACCCAAAATAGGCAAATCCCCCATAGGTGTAAAAAGCTGATCCCAAATCTATCAAGGACCCCACGAATTAGAAAGGGTGCATGGGAAAGATAAAGAGTGGTCAAATGGCAGCTCATACATGCTTTTTCATGGAGGAAATATTGGAGGATGAAAGGGGAATAAAACAGGTTCACCTCACCTAGTCTAGCTTTCCTTATGTGCTTTAAAAACTGGAAAAGCAGTCAACAAAGCAGAAAAAGCAGAAGGGCACCTAGGAGGCCAGGAATAAAGCAGATTTGATTCCTAGGACTTTCCAAAGCGCTCCATGAGTCAATAATGGCAATTTTGACCTCTATGGATAGGCAATTGACAACTTGCACATGGTGGGACTCATGGACTAGGCAAATAAGACAAAATAAATGAAATAATGTCTAAGTGGGTAAATACTATGGGTTGATTATTCTAACAAAAATTTGTTCATGCTCCTCTTCATTCTTGGAATAGATGAGAATATCATCAAGGAAAACAAACACAAACTTATACAAGTATTTATTGAAAACGCTATCCATGAGATACATGAATGTAGCCGGTTCATTAGTGAGACTGAATGGAATCATCACAAACTCATAGTATCCATACTTTTTTCTAAAGGTTTCTTTTTGTATGTATTCTTCCTTGATTTTGACTTGGTGGTAACTAGACCTCAAATCAATCTTTGATAATACTTTTATCCCTCTCATTTGATCAAAGAAGTAACCAATTATAGGTAAAGGGTAGTTGTTCTTCATTATATCCTTATAGCTTCCTATAATCAATGCACAAATTGAGAGATACATCCTTATTTTTCACAAATATAATTGGTTCTCCCACATAGACACACTTGGACAAATGTATTTCTTTTGTAACACCTCTTGTACAAATCCTAGAACAAGTTCAATTTTGTAGTATATATCCCTCTTTGGAGGAAGTCATTTCACTTCATCGGGGAGCACATAACTGAATTCTTGCAAGAACTTATAGTCCTCCAAATTGGAAGCTTCATTTTATGCTCTATCCAATACATGGGATGCATACAATTGAAAACTTTTCTTAAAACATTTCTTCAGCTGCAAGGTTGTAATATGCCTAATAGAAACCAACTTTGGAATGTCCTTTACTATCCTTAGGATTCCTTCTTCACCATTACATTCAAAAGTCTTGCTGTAGCATTCAAGTTTAACTCAATGTGCTTCCGACCAATCCATTTCAAATGACAACATCATAGGAACCAATTAAATTAAACCATTGCATTATGCATATAAGAGCTCATGGTTCAAAAATTTTGAACGACGCATCAATTTAACCTCAAAACAAGTGTGATTATAATGTGTAATTTTTTGGTATGTCGATTTGCAAATGGGATATATCCCATAAATCCATGATAACGTCAAGCTCTCAAAGTGTCAATGCCAATGGAAAGTTGTCAAAGGTTTTTCAAATCCAAATTTCAAATGTCAAATCATCAACCAAGTATCAAGCTCAAGTCACAAAGGAATCACTCGTACCTAAGTGCCAAGAGAAGAGCTAACAAGCTAATAAAAAGCAATGTGTTGAGTTTCCCTGAAATACATTTTATACAGTACAATCATGGGTTGGCACTTATGGAGATTGCTACAGACCAAAAGAAGAAATCGATAACTTTGTATGTGCTACTTTTGCTAATTGCACAATAAAGTATGGGGGAAATTCAAGACCAAATGGATGCAACAATATTGTTCTTGTAATTATCCTTGTATTGGTTTTTATAATCTAGTTTTGAGCTTCTAAATATGTTGTATAGAGAAATACTTCTTGCTTTTGTTGACTTAGAGGATAAGCACTCATAGGGGTCATCGAAGGTCGAGCTTGAATTCTAGCAGTCCAATGTCTAGAGAACTCACTAGTGACAATGGGGTATCCAAAAAACAAGTATTGAGTGTTTTCTAGTGCATAGGTCAACCCCAAAATCATTACATAGGATTTTGCATGTCAAGTATGCTCGAATGGATATTATCTATCTTCCTTGCAAAGAAATTGTTGTGTGCCACAATCATTCATTGATTTTTCTGACCATATGCCTATGGCACCAATGGCTCATCCTCTTCTTGTAATAAAGAAGGCTATTGAGATTATGTCCACAATTTCAATGAGAATCTTAATAGTATGGCTTGTTTTCTTGAATGTTAGAATAAGCTCTTGAATCAACTACTGATTATGATAGAATCCCAAATCAAAAGGGTTGGGTCATGAATGTGATGCAAATTTATGCACAAAAGGATGACCTATATTGTAGATGTGATGATATTGTGAACACAAGGAAAGCATGTGATAGTCAAATTTTACTGAAGAACTAGTCTTCAAAAATAAAAGGATGAAGGGTTCATCGTCATCAAAATCATTCGAAAACGATGAATTATCCATTTCCAACAATCTGGATTTAAAATTACAACCAAAAACAAAATTTATTTTCCATATTTGTTGAGAAAGTATCAACATTTTATCTTTTCCAAAGATTAAAAACAACTAATGTCACATGCCCCAATTTTGTAAAATAATGTTATTTTTATTTTTATATTATTCCCAGACATTATGTTAAATTTAATGCTAAGAGGAAACTGATGACTCAGCAGAGTCAAGGATGTGGAATGTAATTCTGAATATTTAATTTTTAAATAAATAAAAGTGGAGACAACAGCCTGGGAAGGCTGTTAAAAAGAGTGTTACTGGTCAAGTGGTGGAAGGAACTAGGTGGAGAGCAAAAAGACAAGTGGCAGCATCCTCAAACACTTCCTATGTTGCAGGTGGCAACTTCCCTACATTTGAGGTCATGATCCCCCAAGAAAGTGGGATCAGAGCAGGTGGCTCAATTAATGACAACTAACCCAAAAAAAGACCTAGGAAATCTTATTAAAAATGCTCAATGTAGAGAGCTGAGACTGCTCATTCCAGGAGAAGAATCATTCAAGTGAATGCACTTCAAGGAATTCATCAAGAAAGGGAAATTTGAAGGAAGGTGTTTGAGGGGTAAACTGCAGGAAGTTGATCTAGTATAGCTTTGCAGCTGAAAGATCTTACAACAGTATGCAGAGTTGGTATTGAGTATCAGGATTGGTACTTTGTTTATTGCTCCACCTAGTTCCATCCAAGCAGACCAGAACAGGCTCAGGGGTCCTGAGAAGTTGTTGTTTGAGCACTCTCCAGGAGTTGGTAGGGAGGAACGGTCTCCCATTGCTGTTGTCATCCAGCTTTAAAAACCGGTTCCATTATCTTTTAATTTATGTATTATAGTTTATCTCTGTGTATGAACAATTATTGAATGATGTTAAGTTATGTTGTGTTGAAATCTTTGAGTTATTCTAGTCTGAATCTGTACTGTGATGAAGATAAATCCTACCTGTGTTTTTCCCCATCTAGAGTAATCCAGATCGTACTCTAGCACATGTAGTTTGTTTAAGTAAATGAAGTATAATAGGAATATGAATGAATCGAATATTTGTGTTTTCAGAGTAATGAAATGTTATTTCTCAGTAGATAGTTGTTTTCTAGAAAGTTTATTAAATTGTTTTGCAGACATGTCATTAGAAATAGACTGTGTAAATAGCATGTTAATATAGAATATTACTCATATTACTGATTGACATTAGTAGGTAAATTCTATCAATTATTTTCTACACAGTCTTTATTTACATAAACTGTACTACTTGGAGATAGAAGAATTAGTCTTATCAATTGGAAGTTAATAGTTTATGTTAAGAATAGATAAAAACATAGTATTGAAAGCTTTTTCCTTTAGTAACAACTAATATTCCTGTATCTATTTGAACTATAGTTAAATAATATGATAAAGGTTACAATAGTCCTTACTAAGCTTTAAATAGCTAAAGGACAGTAGTAACTTAGGGTTTTAAGTTAATACTATAAACTATTTTTTTATACTGTGTAAATATAAAGAATACTAATAAGTATGGAGGTTTTTTTTAACTTTGTGATTTAAGTAATCCAAAGTTACAAACTAAATTAAATTAGCACAAATATTACAGACTGCTTTCAGTCGTAACCAGTATACAAATAAGAACCAACATAAACTTAATAATGTATGTTATTCTTAAATATTAGTATTATAAATATAAATAATGTTATTATTATCCTTAAACTGTGACATTTATAGATAACTAATTTATAAAAATAAATTAAGAAAAACTGTATTACAGTAATAAGAAAATTACAAATAATAACATAGGAAACAATATCCTATTTAAGTTAAAGGGAAGTAAACCCTAGCTCATGTTTTGAGCATAAATTATCAATATTAGAATATAAATTATAAATATTTTAGTACTGTAGTAACCTAGGTTTTACTTAGGTTAATTTCTTTTAAAACTATTGACTAAAAATTGTTATGTAACAAAGATAAACCACATTATTGACTAACAGGTGCAATTGCATTTACAAAAGAAACAGAGACTATTAATAACAACATACATCTAAATGTCGTGGTTCAAACCCTTAAACTAATACATTACTAATACAGACATAATAACCATTTCTCTATCAATTTTGTAATCATCTAAAATAGTCAATTAATCCACTCTCAGTCCTTTAAGGATAGATAGACTAAAATAGAGAAACAACATAATTATTAACTTAAGAATAAAATAAACCAAACAAGGGTTTTACAGGTCAAACCCTAACCTGTGAATTTCGTCAAATAATCAAGATTTACATCACGGCTGTGAGTACCAGCCTTCAAAATTTAATATATAAAAAACTGATAAAATACTCAACTGAGTTCAACTTCATTAATATTCAAAAAGGGTATAAACCCTAAATTATACAGAGTACAGCATAAACGGCTAACAACCAAAACAAGTTGCAGTGAAGCTACCTTCGCAAAATGTACAACCAAAACTGACTGTGAAGCCCAGCTTCGACAAAAAACACTACACTCACAAAGTGCATCCACCCTATCAAGGGTTTAATTTTAAACATGCTTATAAACAACCTGTAAATAGTAAAAGCACAATATAACTTGTAGCAAGATGAGAAAGGGTATTCAAACCCTGGGTGAGTCCAATGACCACCCCAACTGCATTTAAGGAGAGAGCCCATCTTTCAGACCATGGGGCTTACCCGAGATTGAGCCACGAGCCACAGCTGTTGCAAGGGTTGTCTTCTTATCCCTGTATGAGCTGCACTTCAACAAGCACCTGTAGCAAGTGTAAACCCTTGTCAGTAAAACATCTTACGTGCTAAAAGCTTGAAAGTATTCTATAATGAAACTTGTTGTATATGAAAGAAAGGTGTTTATAATCTTTACCTGTCACTGGGAGTATGGTGAACCATTTTGCGAGCACTGTCACCTATAAACGGTACAGTGGGGAACCCGTCATCTCTCAAAACCTCACACAGTAGCAAGCTACGAAGAGCTGAGAAGGACAACTGAAGAAATCACCAAAACTACACGGACCTTCGGGAGAAGGTTTCACAGGCAGCGAAAAGAAGCTAGCAAGAAGAATAACTCCATGATTGGAAAAGAAAGAACCAGCAATCAAAACCATTCACTGGAGAATGGAGGCAGCATGGGGTCAAGGTATAAGGCGATGGTGACCAGGAGAAAGACGGTCGCCATGGGAGACAAGCCAAAGCAACCCTGGAGCCAGCGTAAACTACGGGACAATAATGCTTTAGGTTAGGTTTCCAGTGTGTTATATACTTTCTAGATGTGGACAGGAATCAACCATGTTGCCACAAATTTATCCATGCAGCAAGGGTCATGTCCTATAGTTCCTGCATGGAGACATTTTATCATTTGTTTGTTCATTGCAGTGTGGGTTAAACTATAATAACCACCCAATAATTCCTAATCAATTCACTAATCAACAGCACCATGTAATACGTTAACCTAATCACCAGTTTATTATCGTGGAGAGTTTACGTTGACCAAGCATGGTGCCGCGTTTAACCATAAACATAATCCCGACGTGGATTAAGCCAAAACCATTGCTACAACGACATTATATTGTTTTATAATAAACATCACCATAATGAGTTAAGCGGTGGCATAACCATATTCTAACATTGTTGTATTAAGATAGAAAGCATATGATATATGTTATGTTTTTAGATTAGAACATAGTTAAGTCTTTAGTATAGTTTTACAAGAATGCATGTTAACTAATACAAGACTGTGGCGACTCTAGTAGCAAAGCATTAAGACCCTTGAGCTGTTCCTTGCAAACTTTGTACACAATGAAGGTTGAGATTTGAGTGCTTGGTAAGTTAACCATTGATATACCACTCATTTTTTATAGTTTGGGCATAGTAAACCCTTTTGCTTAGGAGTATTGTAAGTCTAACATTTATAGATAATATCTTATAATAATGCCAAGAAGTTAAGATTAGAATTGAATACGTGACAATACCAAACTTTTGTAGATTGAATGCCCATTAAACAAGTCGATTATGCATATCTAAGAAATATAAATGAATTGATAACTCACACAGCTTCGAAACTGTGAAGTAGTACAAGCTAAAGATAAGAGTGATATCACAAAATCCTGTCACATAGTTTATGCAACATTACTTTATAAATCCTTGGGAGTATACTCAACTCAGCTTACTGCTCATGCAAAGTGTCTAGTGGACAGTAAGATAATTATAGGGTTAAACTTGGGAATAAAGTATTAGTAACCTTAAGCTCTTGTAGAAGGGTATTTTTGGTCATAGTTTCTACACTCAAAGGTTCTTGCTGTTTATAAGAGAATAGGCTATAAGTACCCTATCAAAATAATTTAAGGGACAATAAATATGCAGGCAAGACAAGATATTATTGCAAAAATATTGTCAAGAAAACAATGTTTATGAGTATTACAAACTACTTAGACAAAAAAAGAAATACTCATATCTGAGATTCTAGTGTTAGAGTCGCAAATATGTTGTACTGTCATTACACTTTTTCTAAGTTTGTTTATTTGGACAACTGATTAAAATCAAATGATTTTACCTTATAGGAGTTGTCTAGTGTTTAGCAGCTTATTGTTCTAAGCTTTTTAATTTGCAAACAAAATACTGCTCGCACTAATAGATCTTTTAAAAATATATACTCGATCGATCATACCTGTAAAAACCTGTAAGAAACAGTAATCATTTGCGTTAGCATGAATGCTAAGTAAGCCTCGGATTTAAAAGTAGAGTCCACCTACTAACATAAAAGAACTAATCAGTAAATTGAAGCAAATAAAACACAAAAAGATTTTAATCTTACTACGAAAAATAAACTGTTAAGGTATTTTAGAAACCAAATTACTTAACTGTTTCTTATGCCAACTGTTAGTTGTTAGTAGAACCGTAGGTTATAACATTTATTGTTAACTCAAAAATTTTAAAATTTTTGTGAAAATAAGGGGTTGTCACATGTGGTATCAGAGCACAAGGTTCAAACACTAGGCCTTGATGCAACCCGACTAGCTTTCATAAAACAGTAAATTAAATTTAGGAGGAAACAAGCTTATATGAGTTTGATTGTAATCCTAAGGACATTTGATTATGTAATCTTTTCTGACATTGAAGATTAATGAGAATTTTTTTATCATATTGTGATCTCTTTGTTTTTCATTCAGCATTTTTCATCCTACTTGAATGAATGGTAGACATTGAGGAATAATGGTTTCCTATGAATAAGAGATTCTTGACATGCAAAGGATTTGCAATGATTAACTAGTATTCATGTTATTTGTTCTAGTACCCTTTTACTCCACTTTGTAGAGAAGATCTTTGTTTGGTGGATGTTCCACTTTGTGTTACTTTCTCCATGTTAGGATTATTATTAATCCTCCCTTTTCCCACATAAGTTTATTTGTTTATTTCCCTATCTTAGGAGGTCTTCATCACTTCACTAGTGCATGAGGGACACATCTACTAGACATCGACCACTTAGTGTGCCTATCTGCATGCATTTTGGTGCTCCAGGGATCAATCCATATAATTTAGGAACCCACTTGGAGTGTCACAAGCAAAGTCCAATAGTTGATGCTAGTAGGTATTCAATCATGTCCAGTTGTGCTCTTATCCCCATAAGTTATATGACTTCCAGTGTCTCTAGCGCCAGTTTGCATGATTCAAGGGAATATAGGCCCCTTTGTTCACCTACCCTCTTCACTTAACTAGTTGTGAGCCTTTGTTCACCTACCCTCTTAAGTTAACTCTTTATTAACTATTTTAGTGATCTAGAGTTGCACTAGTTAGTTCTACTGGTGATTTTCCCACACTGAGTTATCTCCTAAGTCAGTCTAGGTTGGTAGATTCAACTTTTTCTTCAGGTATTCAAATTATTCCTTGATGTTGTATTATATATTCACCCAGAATGTGAATATTATTGTATGGAATATTTCTCATATTTTTCTTCAACTCATTGTGTAATAGCAATTATTCTTCTCTATATTTTTCTTGTGATATCTATCATTAGAATATTTATATCCCAAGATATTCTTGTCAGAATCTAATATGGTATCAAATCCTGGTCAGGCTATTCTAATCTCCCTTAGATACTTCGATTGATGCACCAGAAGCAACTTGGTTACACAGAATTCCTGGACTAATTGCAATTCTCCCTCTGCATTCTGTCCAGAGAATTCTATCCAGGTGTGCTGCACCTAAAGAATGTGCTCATTATTGAAGTAGATTTTGATTTGTCTTACGTAAATTTTCTTTCTAGTTTTGGGTAGGTATTCATTTCTCTTACCAATAGCACAACAACAAATCATGGATCTATCTAAGATAGTATCCTTGAATTCCTTTAATTATCATGAATGGAAATCCAAGATTGAGATACTGTTGCACAACAGAGGTCTCTACAGAGCTACTATGGCCTTAGAAATCAGGCCTAATGCAGTTGTTCAGAAAGCAAAGTGGCATAACAGGAAGGATGAAGCTTCTCTCTCTCTCTCTCTCTCTCTCTCTCTCTCTCTCTCTCTCTTTGGAACTTCTTTTCCATCTCGATGGCTTAATAAGTCCTATTAAAGTGTGTATCAAACTTGAATCCATATTTGGAAATAAATATGAGCTTAGAGGACATCAATTGTAGAATGAGTTGATCTCATTGAGACCAAGTGAATTTGAAACCATTGAGCAATTCATCACCAAGTTTAAGTCACTAGTGTGTTTTCTCAAGCAATGTGGGATTGAGAAGAAAGAAGATCAATTAATACTCTCCATCCTATCGAATATGGGTCCAGAATACTCAGTTTTTGTGTCAACATTCCATGCTACTAAGCTTGCAGTTCGAAATTAGAAGATGCCATCCGTAGATGCATTCATAGATTCTCTCACTCAAGAGAAAGTCAAGCTGATTCAAATGGGGACTCTCAAAAACTCAAAGGATCATGTGTTTGCAGCTCTTGAAATAAATAATTTCAAGTCCAAAGGAAAGCTAAAAGTGAAGGAGAAGAAACCAAATTCAGACTCCGAAGATGAAGGTTCTTACTCTAGTGACGAAGGCTCGAATTCCAAGAAGAAGGGAAACAAGAAAGGAATATCAAAGTGTACCTATTGCATAAAAAATTATCACAATGAAAAATATTGTTTTAAAAATAAGATGGACATCATGACTCAATTTATTGAAAGGAACAATATTGATGTTTTAGATTTTGCAAGAAAAGAAGGAAGGGAAAATTCTACTGATCCCTAGGGGCACTGTCACACTATGCAATTCAAATGTAATGATTGTCAGGATTTGGTTTCTAGAGTAAAGTATTTTCATGATATATTTGATTTTTATACTCATTCTAATATATAAGAATCAGAAATCGCCTTTCCTCCCTTGGAAAGCATACCTATCAGTCTCCCAGATCCATCTCCTCTCAATACTAGTTTTTTATAACTAGTTTCTGACTTTCCTTCATCAAACTATTTCAAACTCCATTCATATTCTTATTTTTCTGATCTAGAATATGATTTGCAGGCTAATATATGTTGCTGCCTTTCACACATTTTGGGGGTGGGGGGGGGGGGGGGGGGGGGGGGGGGGGGGGGAACGTGGCAGAAATATTCAAGCCACTCGGTGTGTCCTTGGGGGCAAGTCTCGAGTCAAATATGTCACCTTGTTCTTGACTTCTCCATTTAGGCTCAACTCCTAACGAAGCCAAGGGGGGTAGACCCTATAAAGTTACTAAGGCAAAATTATTTAGTATGATGATGGTATTAAAGTGTAAGTTTTTTAGGAGTTTCGATTTAACAATTGTAAACAACAAATAACGTGATGAGATAATCACAAGTAAGCATGAAAATGACACCCAATCACGTATACATTGAAATAAATAAATAGTTGACCAGTGCCTTGAAAATGGAGTCAAAAAATAATTACTAGTGCTTGCAAGTACTAGAATGAATGTTGTGCAATTATATCTTGGTTAATTTTAAATTAATGTGAAAAGATGAGTAAATTAACTCTGGCGAGGGGACTCTAGATATACCCAGGGGGTACTGGGAGTATGTCCAAAACTAAACCGTCACGGCTACCCGCAAGGAATATATGTGCTGAATGGAGTCTCTGAGACTATTGTTCATAATGCACCTGAAGGTGTAACAAAAATCGGCGCCTCGAGGTCACTTTTCAAGAGTTCCCGCTTCCTTTGGGTATTTTTCCACCGTAACGGTTTGATCGAGGCGTTGGATTTTCCCTTGAGGTGGTTAATTTGGGGAGAGTGAATCCTAATTATTCTAGTCACTTGTTTTGATTTTGATGTAGCTTGACTGATCGGATGAACTGTAGCCAAATGCAGAGCATACACACTGGAGTCTTGTCAATTTTAGTAAACTTTAAGAGTGTGTTCTTGTTAAAAAAGAAGACCCTCCAGGAATCTCTTTCGGTCCAAGTGGACCTCAATCAGGAAATCAAGGAGGGGTTAATTTTATTGCTTGCATGTGAAAAATAACAATGAAAATGGAATCATAGATACACAACATCGGTTTTCTAATTAGCCCTACCACGCATCTCTTTCCTCTTGCGGGTCAATTGGGAAGTCGTGGGGTAAGTAGTATGATTACTTTTGAATTGAAAATATGGAATAATGAAAAATGTTATCAAAGTATACAATCCTACATGTCAAGACTAAACTAGAACATAAAAAGGGGGAAAATGCAAAAAAATGAAATAGACGCGGATCCCCCCCTAGGGTGATGGGAAGCGGGCTCGAAAGAGCCTACTCGAAATGATTCCTTTTTTATTATTATTGGTTACAATATCAAAAAACTGAATTATGCACTTTGTTCCTTGTTATCGCGTATCCAAAGGCTTACAAAAAGCTTGTAACAAGCTGAAATAAAATCATAGTGGTGGGGGAATCCTCTGGGAAGCTCCGGTTCGCCCAAGAGTCGGAAAACGGGAAGAGTCTCCTTCTCTTTTTTGTTAAACCTACTAACAAACATCGATCAATTAAAATCAAATGTGCCCAAAAACACTTTGAAAGTGTTTTGGGTCACCACGTGGATTATTAAAAAAAACTAAGTAAAATTTGTCAAAAAGGGCTAATCTAGTTTTTCAAAAAGGAACCAAGGAAAGCAAGATTTCCTTGGGATATTGGCTTTCTGTTTGGGCAGCCAATGAAATATGCACTTTTCTTGCAGAATATGACACTTTACAGAACAGCAATGGAAACTAACTTATTAGCAAGCTACAAATTTCCTTTATAATGCTTGCAAAAAAGAGGGTAATTTCAGCTAGATCTCTTCAAATATAACTTTATATGCAAAAAGGAACTAAGATATAAAATTAAGAAAGGATATTAATAACTAGATCTATATGTGATTTTCTTAATGAGACAGATCTAAGCAATAAGATTCTTAAACAGTAGCCAATTTGAAGAAAATTTAAGATTTTGAAGGAGGAAGATGAAAAGAGAAGTGCTTGTTGCTGAAGAAGATCTGCAAAACAAACTTGTTAGTGAAGCACTGAGGGGCACAATATTCACAATATTTGTTGGAAAACCAGTGGAATCAAACCTAAACCACAACTATTCCAATCACAGAAAACCTATAAGCTAAACAACAAATCCTTCAAACAAAACCATTAAATCTGAAGAGACATATGAGAAGTAGATGATATAGCATGAAAATAATCTTATTTAGCATGCAAATATTAGCTCATTCAAACATATGTATAAAAATAGGAGTAAGTAATATTACTTACAATGATCTATTCCTATGATTCTAATAATCATTCAGGCAGACAACAGTTTAATGCAAAAATTGAAAAAAATAGCAGTTCACCTCAAAAGCAGCATGATAATGATGATCCACACATGAAAATTACTCCACAATTTAGCCTCGAAATCTTCTCTGTATTTCAACAACTGATGATCAACACAATATTACAATAGCAAGTCCTTCAATCCAGCTCTAACTAGCTTAGAAGAGGTAATGGATGTTTTATTTATAGCAAAAGCAGGAGATCCAGCCCAGGGGGGCGCAAATCCCAAGGAGAGAGAGACTGCAGCTGCATGTGGGGTGAATCTGGGCTTGATCTGTGTCTAACTGAGCCTGATCTGAGTCTCACTGAGTGCAACTATCAATTGGATAGTTGATCTTCCTGACACATCAACCTGTTGACTGAAGCATCCACCAAAACTAAACCAAAAAGGACCACACGTGTGGAGGAGAGAGGGAGGGCACAATTCCCAAGATTACATGCTGTGGTGCACTCCTAGATCAACCTAGATCACCTGCTTCAGTCAAGGATTTGTCAGATCAAGTCAATCCCAAACTGATGAGACTAATTTCAGTCAAATCGGAGCAAATCCCAATGATTTAGGATTTTGAATTCTCTCCATTATTTAATTAATTTATCAATTAAATAATCAATATTTGAGTTTTTGGGATTTTTGACTTGAGTGATGGAAAAATCACTCAAAACTTAGAAAAAGTGGGTCTATGGGTTTACATGGTGCTCTTAGTTTGAAAATGAGCACCCCCATGACTGAAACTGATTATTTGGCCCACTTTTATTACAAAACCAATTTTTCCAATTAGACTATTAAAAAATAGCCTAAGATTTGTGGAAAAATTAAAATTCAAAAAACTTAAAAAATTCAAAAAATTAAAAACCTAGGGGGACTTAGACATGTTCATATGACTCGACCATGATTCCTAGCATGTTTATACATTGACACATAGACTCTAATAACCTCAATAGGCCTAAATGCCAAGCCGACCACCCCAACTTTGGAGGTATTGAGCAAAAAACTCAGAAATTATCAGTCATTTATTCAACAACGAATAATAACCAAGGGAAAAAAATACCCTGGGCTGATCGGATTGACAAATAAAGTATAAGAGACTGAGTCTTTTACAGACACTATGATGCTAGAACATCTTATTACAACTCCCCCATGGGGTATGAACATGTGATATAGTACAACAAGCACTTCCCAGAAGCACTTTCGAAGGTCTTCTGAAGTTCGAACAAATCATCTTTGTCCGATTCACTGGGATCACTTGATAAAAAACCACTAAGTACAACTTAGGTGGTAACAATATGCATGTTATTACACTCGTATCCCATCCATTTGATGCTCATAAGACCCTACAACTCCCAAATTCTTCAATTGGTAAATTAGACAATTTCATGGTTTCTTATACTATATCACTGGTGAAAGTTGTTATCATGTCTTTGTTTTCTGAATTGGTTGGTTTTACATATCATTAGATATAGGTGGGATCCTGTTAAAAACATTTGGATTTGATATAACCTTTAGTAGGTTGAATTTTAGATTCTATCATTGGTTGGTTTTCCATATCATTAGATATATGTGGGATGCTGTTAAAAACATTTGGATATGATATTAACCTTTAATAGGTCAAATTTTAGATCCTTATACTCTCCATATTTTCCCAATTGTCAATGTAGACTAGTTGCACGTAGTTTTCCTACTGTGACTCAACCAGTTTTTGGAGCCACTATACCATGGTTGTTTGTTGCTCCATATGAATTAATTTATGATATTTCAGATCCTCATAATATCTATTATAGAATTATAAAGGTTTCACATCAATTTGGAAAGAAGGTTCATGACTGGGTTCACCATTATGCAACTACACTAGAAATTGAGCCTGCTGATTTCATTGATGTTCTTTGGTTAGGAGATGATTGCACATATCTATTCTTCATCTCTAATTTTATGTTCAGATCTGATATTTTATGTTGTTACATCAAGAAGCATTCATATGATTCTCCTTCATCACCAAAAGATGAGCTTCAAGGGGTTTCTCCTCATGTTTTTTGTCTACACAACATTTGAAAACGGATACATGATCAAGGCATCTACAAGAAATCCACAAATTTTTTCACCAAGAAGCATTACAATCATTTTATTCAAGTGAAGAACAAGACATAGTGAAGATATTCATTTAAATTCTATGCATGTCCATTTTTTAGGAAGGATTTTCCCCATGTGGTTTTGCATTTTTCCCCATTTTACATGGATAAATAATTTTTACATTTAGATTGTAACGGGTGACCTTTGGTCTTAGTTACTAGATCCCATGTTTTCCAAATTTAGGATTAAAGGGGGGTGTTATGATTATTATTAATCCTCCCTTTTGCCACATAAGTCTATTTGTTTATTTCCCTAGCTTAGGAGGTCTTCATCACTTCATCAGTGCATGGGGGACACATCTACTAGACATATACCACTTACTGCACCTATATGCATGCATTTTGGTGCTCCAAAGACCAATCCCTATAATCTAGGAACCCACTCGAAGTCTCACCAACAATATCTAACAGTTGACACCAGTAGGTATTCAGTCATGTCCAGTTGTGCTCCAATCGCATCAGTTAGATCACTTCTAGTTTCTCTAGCATTGGTTTGCATGATTCAAGGGAATATAGGCGCCCTTTTTAACCTACCCTCTTCAGTTAACTTCTTGTGATCCTTTGTTCACCTACCCTATTCAATTAAATGGTTGCAATCCTTTGTTCACCTACCCTCTTTAGTTAACTGGTTATTAACTATTTTAGTGATATGGAGTTGCACTAGTTAGACCCAGTGGTGATTTGCCCACACTGATTTGGATCCTAAGTCAATTTAGGTTGGTATATTCAACTTCCTCTTAAGATATTCGAATTATTACTTGATGTTGTATTTTATATATTCACACATAATGTGAAAATATTGTTGTATGGAATATTTCTCATATTGTTCTTCAACTCATTGTGTAATAACAATTATTCTTCTCTATATTTTTCTTGTGCAATCTATATAAAGACTATTTATGTCCCAATATATTCCTGTCAGAATATAATACTCCATTCTTCATCCATCATCATATAATATTTGTGTCTAATACACAGTTCAATTGCCTTCAATATACAAGGTGTTTACATGACTCCATGCCCAATGGTATGTTAATGATATACAATTAGTTCTTTGTCTGTCTATCCTTCCTCATCAAGTCTTGATGATCCACCTACCAAATCCAATTCCATCACTAAAAATTAAAGATGCGTTAACCATGCTCTTGTTGCACTCAGAGAGCATCTTTTAGCACTAACAATAGTAATTTCAGAATAAATTCTAAATCAATCAATGCATACCCATCATAATGCAAACCTATTCAAAGATTAATATAAAAGTGATAATAAATTGGTCACAAGCATACATGATTATTCAAAGTGTTGGGATATTATTAAACCCACTCATAACTTAAGATAAAATATTTAATCATTATTTGAATAATTTTCTACCCACTAGCTTGATAGTTGGAATCTACTTGCACTACAAAGTCGACACTTGCCATCTTTACCCAAGGAATGCTTTAATTATAATTCTAGTTTGATCTTGACCACTTTATGGACTCCCAGAATTAGTAATTATTGTTTTCTACAGATTCTACCTTATTCTGCTTTTATCCAACTTTTCTGTGGATAAGGTAAAGCTAGTTAACTAGGAAACTGGTATTTTTTTTTCCAACCCATCCTCCATGATTTTACCTCCATTTTATAGGATTAACATATTTATCCATCACTCCTAACAACTCACTCATGATTTTTCTAATTTGTTAGGTCCTTTACTGATTTGGGAAGTTCTTTAGCCACCTATGGGGGTTTATCATATTTGGTAAGTCTACCTTTCTAAGCTTTATGATTTGTCTCCATACAAATTGATTTTACCTATGAGGTATGTACTATTTATGTACACTATTATTCATCATTATTCAATGGAATGATACACTCCAATATTCATCTCTTCATTCATGTGATTCAGTCTCTTTTCTTCTCTCTATTTTTCCTATGTATGCTTGTGAGAATTATCTTAGTAGCAAGATCTATTTCTAGTGATTATTCTTAGAATATTTTTCTCATAGCATTGGAAATAATATTTATACATGGTATCAGAGTGCACGGTTGGTCAAGTTCTGTAGAGTCAAGGGGTGTATCCATTCTCATATCCCTCTCTCAAGAAGAGCTTGATCTAAGCTTACAAGATTTTCTCCTAGTTTTGTTTTTGCAGGTTGTAGAGAGTTTCTTCTTGAGTGCATCAACTCAGAAATATGGATTCTTCCTCGGTTATAATTCTTACTTTCTTTAACTATAATGAATGGAAAGACAAAATTGGCATTCTATTACGCAGTAAGGGACTATACATAGTTACTCTAGCTTTGGATAATGAGCGCAATGCTGCGATTGAGAAAGCTAAGTGGAATAATAGGTTGGACGAAGCCTATGGATTGATTTTCCTCTCTATTTCTCATGATATACTGTTTCATCTAGATGGTTTTACCACTCCAAACCAAGTGTGCACCCAACTGTAGCTTCTCTTTGGAGTTCAAGATGAGTTAAGAGAGCATAAGTTGGAGATTGAGTTATTCTCACTAAGTCCAAGTAGTTTCGATTCTATTGAGGGTTTCTTCACCAAATTTAAGTCACTTGTTCTAATGCTCAAACATTGTGGGATTGAGAATAAATATAATCAATTAATCCTTTCCATTCTTTCTAAATTGGGTCCCAATTACTCAGTTTTTGTGTCTACTTTTAATGCCATTAGGCTGGTTGTTCCTAAGTGGAAAATGCCTTCTTTGTGTACTTTCTTTGATTCACTAACAAAGAAGAAAGAAAAATTGATCCAGATGGGTGATATTAAATGTTCCAAGGGAAAGGATCATGCTCCCATGGTTCAAGGAAGCAATAATACCAAATCCAAAGAAAAGAAAAATGTGAAAGAGAAGAAGCCAATGCCAGAAATTGAAGATGAAAGTTCGAAGTCTGCTGATGAAGATTCAGTAAAGAATGGTAAGAAGAAAGGGAGCACTTCCAAGTGTTCTTATTGCAGCAAGGGATTTCATCTAGATAATAAATGTTTCAATAAGAATATGGACATCATGTCTCATCTTCTTGAGAAGCATAAGATCAAAGTTCCAGATGAGCTAGAGAAGCCTGTTGATTCTTCAGAACACTGTCATAGTGCACAATTCCAAGGTGATATAACCTATGCCTTGAGTGACCAAGTAAGATAATTTTCTAATTTATATGATATATATTTATTCTCTGATATATCAGAATCATAAATATCGTATCCTTTCTTTGATAATCCACCTATCAGTCTCCTAGATTCATCTCTCAATAATTGCGATTTTCTACTAGATACTGACTTGTCTTTGAGAAGCTCTTCCTCACTCCATAATTCTGATTTAGAAGCATGTTTTCAGGATGATATACATGTCATGAAACAATTCATACCACCATCCATACCATATAACATACCTTTGAATAATTCTAAGAATATACAAATCCCAAGTTCACTTGTTGATTCCTCATTGGTCTCTTATGCAACGTTACTTATATTACATGGTTTGAAGTCTTTCCTATATTTTAGTGGTTGGTTATACATGACCTTAGTCATGTTTGTATTGATATTACACATTTTTGGATTTTTTCTAAACATTTATGGTTCAGATCTCAAGCCCATTCATCATTCATATTTTTACACTCATCAGTTTTCCCCAGTTGCTCATAGTTTTCCTAGTATAGCCCTAAACTCTCATGGAGTCATTGAAGCCTTTGTATTTGTTGATACATATTCTAATGTTTCTGATATATCAGAGTTTTATCGGCCTCATATCAGATTTGGGAAGGTGCTACATCAGATTGGAAGAATGACACGTGATTCACATCACAATTTTGCAGCTATTCAGGGAATTGATTGTGAAACAAATTGTCTTAATTTTTGTACTCTTTTGGAAGGAGTATGCACATATCTTTTTTCCATTTTAGATTTTTTTTGCAGATTAGAGTTTTTCAGAAGCAATAGGCATTCAGATAACTCTCCTACTTCATCATTTGATGAGATACCATGAGTCTCTCCACTTCTTTCTTGCAGATTCTACACTGTAGTGCATGATCATAAAGTTCATGATTTCTTCATCAAGTCTTTCACCAAGAAGCAATTCATTCAGCTCATCCAAGTGAAGATAAATATATGTTGAAGACATATTGTTCAAATTTTGTGCCTTGTCCTTTCTTGAGGCGGGATTTTCCCCATGTGGTTTTGCCTCTTTCCTCAGCTTTTTGGACATGAATAATTGTTAAAGGGTGACTATAGCCTTGTTGTTGGGCCCTATATACAACTATATTTTCGAGATACCATCATAAATTTAGACTTAAAGCATGGTTTTGGGATATTATTAGACACACTCATAACTTAGGATAAAATATTTAATCATTATTTGATTAATTTCCTACCCACTAGCTAGATAGTTGGAATCCACTTGCACTACAAAGTCAACACTTTCCATATATACCCCAGGAATGATTTAATTCTGATTCTGGGTTGATATTGACCACTTTATGGACTCCCAAAATTAGTAACTGCACTTTCCTACAGATTCTGCTTGCTTTTATCCAACTTTTTTTGTGGATAAGGTAAAGCTAGTTAACTAGGAAACTTGTATCTTTTGTTGGAAACCCATCCTCCATGATTTTCTCTCCATTATACAGTATTAACATGTTTATCCATCACTCTTGACAACTCACTCATTCTTTTTCTAATTCATGAGGTTCTTGACTGATTTCGGAAGTGCTTTAGCCACCTATGGGGGTTTATCATATTTGGCAAGTCTACCTTTATGAGCTTTATGAGTTATCTACATACAACTCGATTTTACCTATGAGGGATGTACTATTTATGTACACTATTATTCATCATTTTTCAATGGAATGATACACTCCAATATTCATCTCTTCATTCATGTGATTCAGTCTCTTTTCTTCTCTCTATTTTTCTTGTGTTTTCTTTTGAGAATTATCTTAGTAGCAAGATGTATTTCTAGTGCTTCTTATTAGCATATTTTCTCATGTCACTGGAGCTAATATTTCTACAAAAAGTAAGAGATAATTCATTATTCATAGCATAAATGAACCAACATATTCAATTATCATATGGAGGAGACAATTCACATTTAAAGGATATTGAATATGTGCTTGAAATCAAATACATAATCCATTCATAATAATTCTCTATAGAAATTTCTTTGGAAGAATGCACAAATTGCTAAAACTTGTAGAGGTCTAGATTTGTTGTTCTCAATCCTTTAATGAACAACTTGACATGAATGCACACATTTTTCTCCTCTAGATGATTCTTTTGCTATGACTGTAGTTTCAAAAGAACCTTTGATAATATCATGCGTTCCCTTGTCCTCGTCTAGTCCTTTGGAATGCCCCCTTCCTCCTTTCCTTGCTATAATATTTTGTAGCTTTATGGTTTCATTATGAGAAGAAGCATAACCTCTCTTGAATAGAACTCTTCCTGCAGGTCGAATATTCATATTTGATTGTATTTACTATATAGATCTCTCTCTTTCAGTTTCCATGGACTAGTAGTGAGTATGAGATTATGATGACACATCCACAACTATGTTATCCATCTTATCAGACCACATAAATACCTGTGTGATTTAAAACTAAAATCTTATGATACTCGACTTTTGTCTAGAACTCAATCAAAACACATATTCGGAAGAAGACCCATGGTCATCAATGTCACATCCCGAGTTGGAATTAGTAAACCCGAGCATTGGTTCTGTATTGCGACAATAATTAATACCATATTGATAAGTTCCTTTAATATAGAAAACAATTCTTTTTGCAGCTTTCCATTGGATTTCTCGAGGATCCTTCATGAATCGAGGGATCACTCTAACAAAAAATGAGAGATCTAGTTGACTATGCATTAATTCAATCAGGATGGTAACCAATTTTCAATAAAGAGTAGCATCGACATGTGGAGAGTCACAATATTTCGACAACTTCACTCTCGAGTGAGATGGTGTAGCATAGGACTTATAGTCATCCATCTCGAATTATTTCAACACATCCAATGTAGGTTTTGGTTGAGAAAGAAATACAACATCATCCATTTGGAAAAATTGAATTCTAAGAAAGAAATGTAACAGACCAAGGTTGACCATTTCAAAGATATCTGCAAGTTATTTCTTCAAACCCAAAATTAGATTGGCTTTATTCCTAGTTATGTTCAAATCATCAACATTTAATTCCACAATAAAAGTATCACCATGAACATGTAATACATAAATACTGTGATAATATTTACAACATTTGAATCCATGATTGACAAATCAATGGTCAATCTTCTCATACGAAGCACGAGATTCCTGTTTCAAACCACACAACAATTTATTGAGTCGTCAAAGAAGTTCATAATATGTCACAAAACTAGGAGGTTTCTCCATATAAATTTCTCCAGTCAAACATTCACGAAGAAAGGAACTTTTAACATCCATTTGATGAAGCTCCCATTCAAAATGAGTAAAAAGGTAAAGGACGAATCGAACAGATTTCATCTTTACAAGGGAAAAGGTTTCAGTGTAGTTGATGCCTTCTTGCTAAGAGAAACCCTTAGAAAGAAAATGATCCTTATGGAGTTCAACTGTGGGAAACATTCTATCTCAACCCAGGTTCACCCAATAACATAGCAACAAATCCCAATATACCTTCCTGAAAGGGTCCAACCCTTTTGGAAACACTTGCGAAGCAGCTGGAGTCTCACTCGAAGTACCTATGGGGACTACAAGAACCAGGTTTCTGTAGTAAGGATGGGGAACAACACAACATTATAGAAATTACAACTCGACAGTATCATATCTTCAACAAATGATTCAATTTGATAGAGTACATATTAACCAACAACGACAAATAACCTAGAATACAATAGATTAGTAGGTATTATTCATTCACTATCTCATTAATCACACTTAATTACCATATGATGCAGCCGTAAACAACAGAATAAAGCACACATACATCTTAACACATTTGATACCAGATATTTTAATGTGGAAACCCAAGATGGGAAAAAACCACAAAAGCAATCATTATTTAAAGAGGCACAACAAAATAGAACTTTGCGTCTATGTACACAACCTGCATACTTTTATTCATCAACTTCTTACAATAGATATGCGCACACATCCTGTATATCATATCTCATCTTTGTGACTCCCTATAATTTGCACTTCAAAAAACACATCCATGTCTTAACCACAAAGTAACAAAAATAATATAAGCATGGAAAAAAATTATATAATCCCCCAAATACCATCCCCTTACATATTTATAGGCACTTCATATACTTTTACCCCACGCCCACTACCCAATCCCAATAATGTAAGTGGACAAAAATTCTTCACTTCCTAACCAAATCTACAGTTGGACTTCATCAAAACAACCCAACTTCCTTAAATATTAGTTTCTTCTTCAGAGCTGTCACATCCCCATGCCTCCGACCGGCAAGGAGGACGCGACTACAAGCTTCAAACACACGGGCTAAGAGCCCCATGAACATGTACAGGCACAAAATTGCTGAAACATAATGCTTAAACTTGTATATTGAACTAGAATATGCTCACATGAATATTCATCATGCACAGATGCAATCATCTATCAGACACAGCGGAAACATCATACATTCAACAATCATTCATGCAACATGTTCATCATATCATTAATAGAAAGTAAGGTTGTAGAAGTAAAATAGGCAAGATCACTTATCTTATGAAAACTCCTTCCGCAACCAGCTACGTCGCTGCAACGTTCCACCCAACCATAGGCCAGCATGCTCCTTAATCTCTCAGTGGCGCTGCCACCCCCGAGTTGGGCATGATTCTCCAAGGAATAAGGGAACTAGCAGGCTTACACATAGCCAAGGATACACAAAACACACAGCCAAGCCAACAGAGTTGGGTTTATCAGGCCATTAGGGAGCTCGAGAAGGAAAATTGCTAAGTTGGTGAGCCCCTTAAAGAGCCAAGAACACCTACACTAGAACTAGCCTGACCTCTAAGACACCCAAACACACCCAACAAAAGGAATCAGTCCCTTCTCTGCTACACAGTCCCTCAGGCCTTGCATTCCCTTCCAGTGCTATTTAGGGGTGATGGAGAAGAAGGCCAGCCCTCTAGCTCTGTCTGTGTGGTTTCCAGCCACCAGGTTTATCAAGCAAATCTAAGCCAACGTCCCTGCTCCTCTCATAGTCCGAAGACCAACCATTGCACTCAGGCAATCAATTTAGCTATCACAGCTTAAACCAGGGAAAACGAATTCTGAGTCATTCTTGGCCCTATCATGGCCAAAATGACTCTCAGGCGAATTTACAATAGTTCCCAACATGTAAGGAAGACCACAACAACCACAGCCAACAATGTGGGAAAACACAGCCCATCCTGGGAACAAGATCACCCCGAAAACATATACAGACCACACTGGGGAAGAAATTACAGTCTCCCAGCCTGTGGATGAGCATGAGCAACAATGCCGAACCCACAATCAACCGGTGGGGAGTGTATATGACCACATCATCCACAAATTTGAGGGGGAAGAAACTACGTGGGTAAAACCCAGAAGGTTCTGTGTGTGAAGACGAAAAACAGGAAAGAATCCCTCTGTGTGAGAATGCACAACAATGGAGGGGACGCGAATTGCAGTGCGTGAGCATTTTTTGCACAGTCATGGGGAGAGTGGAAAAAAATCCCTGCGTGAATGATGGCAGTCGTTTTTTCCCAGCCATAGTGAAGTTAACCATGGTGGAGTGTGCGTGTGGGTGAGGACTGACAGTCCTGCCACCCCACTCCCCAAAACCATTAATTGCCTCAACCACCAACAGCCATTATTCAATGAAGGTGGTTGGATAACACAAGGGGAGAAGACACATGGCTATTTCCCTCAATGGCCCAAGTTTTGACAATTTCCCCACACCCTTATCCTTGTGAAAATCATGCCCCATTCGATTTAGTTTTCGTGATCGTAGCTGGTCGGGTTCACTTAATTAATTACAGATGCATATTTACATGATGGCCAACATAATATATGCCGCATGCCCCAATATACAATCGGTGACAATTTAAATCCCAAAACATAGCATAACTGATCAATAGTGGGGCCTTGGCCTTTAGCTCCACACCATTATCATTTACAATATATACGTCATATACATCTAATGTAATGGGGTCAAAACCGGGGTGTTACATTCCCCTCCCCCTTCAATAGCACTGTCCTTAGTGCTTTACAAAATTTGAACAAAATGCTACACTGGTATCGCCTCAGTGTTCCGCAAAATTGAACAAAAATGGATGGGCCAATCGCATGGCATCCTCCAGCTCCCATGTAGCATCTTCAGGTCTGAAGTGCTCCCATTGCACCTTTACTTGACCTATGGCTCGGTTCCGGAGCATGGTGACCTTCCTGTCGAGGATGCGCATTGGCTCGATTCGGAACTCTCCCTCGGGTTCCACCTAAATCACATCCCAATTTATCACATGGTTAGGATCATGTACATATCTCTTAAGCAAAGAAAAATGAAAAACATTATGAGCCCTAGTGCTAGCAGGCAATGCAAGTCTATATGCAACATGCCATATTCTTTTAAGCACTTCAAACGGCCCACAGTATCTCGGTGACAACTTGGCACAACTTCCAAGTTTCAAGGAACTCTTCCTTGCCCTCACTCTGAGGTAAACATGATCCCCAACACTGAACTCCCTATTCACCCTATGCTTATCTGCATAGCTTTTCTGTCTGTCCTGTGCTACCTTCAGCTTCTGCCTGATCTTTACAACTTCTTGCTCCATTTCCTTGAGCAATTCTGGCCCAAGCACAATCCTGTTCACTGGATTGTCCCAAGTCACTGGTGTTCTGCACCTTCTTCCATACAAAGCTTCATACAGAATCATCCCCAAGGATGCTTGATGTCCATTGTTATAAGCAAACTCTACCAAGTGCAAATAATCTTCCCACTTGGTTGGTTTGTCCATCACGTACATGCGAAGCATGTCTTCAAGCACCTGATTAACTCTTTCGGTCTGCCCATCTGTTTGAGGATGGTATGCGGTGCTGAAGTTTAGCTTTGTACCCAAATCGGCAAACAACCCCTTCCAAAAGTTGGAAGTAAACTTGACATCTCTGTCAGAAACTATTGCCTTAGGCAATCCATGCAATTTGAAAATCTCCTTCATGAAGATCTTTGCAATGTTGCCAGTCTCATATGTAGACTTAACCGGTATAAAATGTGCTGCCTTAGTCAACTTGTCTGCCACAACCATGATGGAATCATGTTGTCTCCAAGTCATTGGCAATCCTGTAATAAAATCCATGGAAATAACTTCCCATTTCCATTCCGGAACTGGCAAAGGCTGCAACAAACCTGCTAGATGTTGATGCTCAACCTTTACCTACTGACATTTCATACACCTCAAAATTTATTCCGCCATGTCCTTTTTCATACCTGGCCAAAAGTACTGCTTTCTAGCTGTAGCAATTGTCTTATGATATCCTGGGTGACCAGAATACGGAGCTTGATGGATTTCATCCATGACAACTCTCCTCAAATCTGCTACATCTGGAATATAAATTCTACCTTTATAAGTGAGAAGTCCATCTTCTTCTAATTTATTTCCCTCATACCTCTTCTCAAGACTTTGTTGTTGCAATTTGTCTTTTACCTGCTCATACAGTTCATCTCCGGCAACGTGATTGGAAATCTGCTACCTCAAATCTGATTGGCAAATACTAAGAGATGCCACATGCATTTCCTGCATCTTCCTGCTGAGTGCATCAGCTACCCTGTTTTATTTTCCCTTTATGTGCTTGATTTCAAAATCAAACTCACATAAAAACTCCAGCCATCTTGCTTTCCTAGCATTCAGAGTAGGCTGATCAAATAGGTACTTCAGTCCACAATGATCTGTCCTGAGCTCAAATCTCCTGCCCATCAAGTAATGTCTCCACATCTTGAGAGCATGTACTATGGCTGCAAGCTCTAGATCATGAGTGGCATAGTTCTTCTCATGCTCCTTCAACTTTCTTGACTCATAACATATCATGTGGTTGTCCTGCATAAGGACTCCTCCAATCCCTTGTCCGTATGCATCAGTACACACCACAAAATCCTTTTCTGGATTTGCAACCTTCAATACTAGTGCACTAGTGAGAAGATTCTTCAACCTCTAAAAACTTTCTTCACGTCTCGATGTCCATTCGAACTTCATCCCCTTCTTTTGCAAAGAAGTGATGGCATGTGCAACTTTGGAGAATCCCTTAATGAATCTCTTGTAGTATCCTGCAAGTCCCATGAAAGATCTCACATCTATCACATTTCTTGGAGTAGGACAATTCATAATGGCTTCAATCTTTTCAGGGTCCACAGAAATACCCTCCTCTTAAATAATGTGACCCAAGTACTGAATTCTATCTCTATAGAAGTCACACTTGCTCAGCTTTGCGTACAACTGATGCTCCCTGAGCAAATTCAATGTCAATCTCAAATGTTCTTCATGCTCTTCCTCATTCTTAGAAGAAACAAGAATGTCATCAAGGAAAACAAGGACAAACTTATCCAAATACCTGCTGAAGACACTATTCATAAGGCACATAAATGTAGCTGGTGCATTTGTGAGACCAAATGGTACCACTACAAACTCATAATGCCCATACCTTGTCCTGAAGGTTGTCTTATGGATGTCTTCATCCTTGATCCTTACCTGATGGTAACCAGACCTCAAGTCAATCTTGGAAAATACCTTTGTTCCTCTCATTTGATCAAAGAGGTCATCAATCCTAGGAAAAGGATATTTGTTCTTCACAATGACCTTGTTCAACTGTCTATAATCAATACATAACCTGAGTGTACCATCTTTCTTCTTTACAAATAGAATCGGTGCTCCCCAAGGAGACACACTCGGTTGGATATACTTCTTTTCCAACAACTCTTGCAGTTGCATCTTCAACTCTAACATCTCCATTGTGCTCATCCTGTAGGGTGCCTTGGACACTGGTGCCGCTCCTAGCACAAGTTCAATTGTGAAATCAATGTCCCGCTTTGGAGGAATCCCTGGAATCTCGTCAGGAAATACATCCCCGAATTCCTGTAACACCTGATAGTCCTCCAACCTAGGAGTTTCATCTCTTGTTTCCTCCAGAACCTGGGCTGCATACAATTAGCAACCCTTCCTACAGAACTTCCAAAATTGCATGTCTGAAATTTGCCATACTGATATCACCTTTGGAATACCCTTCACAAATACTAGGTTCCCTTCTTCATTCATGCATTCAAAAGTCTTATTATAACAGTCAAGCTTCACCCTGTGAGATTCTAACCAATCCATTCCAATGAGAACATCATAGGAACCAAGCGGTAGCACATTCAGATCTACACACGTGACCAATCCATTCATGACCAATGGACATTTCTCTACCACTTCACTAACCTTTCTTGTAGTTCCAGTAGCTAGCTGAACTAACCAAGACTTTCTATGCTTTACTTTCTTAAAAGCACAATTCTCCACTACTCTAGGAGTAATGTAACTGTGCGTAGAACCGGGGTCAATCAAAATAGAAATAGATTGCTCAACAATCTTACCTGCTATTTCAACCACAGCTGACTGGTGATCTGCTTGGCGGTCCTCTAGTGCTGCATAGATCCTAGGTACTGTCCTTGCTACTTGACCCACTGTTTCTGCTTCTTGAATATTATAAGCTGGCCTTGCACTCTCATTCTCGAGTGGACAATTTCTACGCATGTGGGGCCCTCCACATTTCCAACATTGAAGTGGCCCTCTATTCTGTTGTGGATCTTTAGGCTTTTCTCTAGTCATTCCAACTGGCTTACTCACAGCTTGGGATGGCTGCTTCTGCCAATTCCTGAAGCTAGAAGGTTTGAAACCTTTCTTCCTTTGGTCAAACTTCTCGTTCTTCTTGTCTTTCCATGCCTTATGGTAATCAGGCTTACCTTTGCTTTGCTCATAGCAATACTTGGCTTTCCTTATTGCTTCTTCAAGAGTTCTTGGTTCATAAAACTCAATTCTATCTTTGTACGACTGAGGTAATCCACTCAGAAAATGCTGGACCTTTACCTTTTCGTCTCTGATGTACCGGACATACCTCAACAACTCCAGAAACTTATTTGCATATTCTTCCATGGTCTACTGTCCCAATCTCAACTCATGGAATTCCTTAATCTTGTCATCATAATACCTGTCAGAGAGGTATTTCTGCTTGAAATACTTCTTGAACTGTTTCCACTTAAGTCTCCTTTCGCTGATCCTCTTCACTTGCTTGAAGTGTTCCCACCAAATGGATGCTCTTCCATTCAGATTGAATATGGCAACTCTTGCCTTCATGTTTCCTGAATAATCATGCACTTGAAAGTACTTCTTAATACCAAGAAGCCAAGCTTCAGCCTCTTGTCTAGTCTTTACCTCACCATCAAATGTAGGAGGTTTAGCTTTCTTAAATTCATCACGAGAGCGATCCCTATGGTGTCTCTTCCTTTTTATTTTATGAGAAGAAAAGCTTGAATCCTCACTGGATTCTTTCGAATCAGATGACCCACTAGAAGTCCTTCTCCTTCTCCTAGTGCTGCTCTTACTGCCTTCTGGTCTTGTTGTACCTTGTCCAGAATCTATTTTCCTTTGCAAGTCTGTCAAACTCTGCAACATTACAGCGTTCAACTGATGCTGCTCTTCCTGGGATTTAATTAAGCTTCTCATAGTGGCTGCAACATCTGACGGTGTCTCTCGGAATCTCCTTCCGTTAGACTCTATGTCATCATTTCTATTATGGACATTTTCTCCCATGGCATCTTCTGCTCGCTCATGGGAATCCCAAGCATCATACCCATCATGGGTTCTCATGACTAAACCGCAACTTACTTACCAAACTGCACTACCTGGAATACTTCTCTTGAAGGTGACTATGACTCTGCAATGTGTTAGTAACACAATTGTTAGATGCATAATATCGATATAAACCAACATTACTTACCTTCTCTTGGAATAATCATAAAATTACAAATGCCCAAACACACAAAATTTTCTTCATCAAGGAATGACTGTCTGAAGGGGACAACAGGGGTCAAGGGGGCTTGCCCCCTTGCAGGACTGCAGGGCGGGTCGAGGGCAGCGCCCTCGCTTTTTTTTTTTTTTTTGTAAATTGTTGGGTTTTTGCGCAATCTGGCGCATAAGATCGCTGCCTCTTTTCTCCTTTTTAGCCCTGAAATTTCACTGAAAAACAGCTAAAAGATCCCTCTGAAAACAGTCGAAATCTGCTGAGAAATCCCATGGAAAAACTCAGAATTTTCCTTTCCTTCTCATCGGCTGTCGGATATGTTTCCACATTGGAAGCCAAATGACTTTGGCTTCCGCAACGGCGGACGGGAAACTGCTTTCTCTTCCACAGAATAGGAAGTCTTTTTACATCGGAAGCCAAATGACTTTGGCTACCACAACGGCGGACGGAAAACTGCTTTCTCTTTCAATTCGACGGATGTTTATATCGGAAGCCAAATGGCTTTGGCTTCCTCAACAGCGGACGCTCGGTCATTTTCTTCTTCTGGCGGACACTTAAACAAATTTTGCGGCTTGTTCCGGCGTCGGCGGACTTCTGACATTGGAAGCCAAATTACTTTGGCTTCCACAACGGTGGCTCGCCAAACCTTAACTTCTCTCGATCAGTGAACCAACTTCAAGCCTCAACCTTTTTGACGTGTCGGTGATCGGAGGACTTTCCCCATCGAAAGACTTATTGCTTTGTCTTCCGCAACGGCGGATGTGCAAACACTTTTCTCTTCCGCCGGGCGTCCAAACAGTTAGAAAATTTCCACGTTTTTCTTTCTCCGTCGGAAGACTTGACGATTTGGTCTTCCGCAATGGCGGATGGGAAATCACTTTCTGTCGGAAGTCGAACTACTTTCCCGTCAGAAGCTTAGTCGCTTTTACATCTGCAACGGCGGACGCTCGGACCTTTCCTCCTTCTGGCGAACACTTAGACGAATTTCATGGCTTTCTCCAAACTGTTGCGGCATCTGTGGTCTTTATTGTCGGAAGCCAAATGACTTTGGATTCCGCAATGGTGGAAGCCCAATTCCCTTCTTCTTCCGACGATTTCATCGCTTAGTCAAATTTCAAACTTCTCTGACCGCGTCGGCTATCGGTGGTCTTTCTCCATCGGAAGCCAAATGACTTTGGCTTCTGCAACGGCAGACGGGAAAACCATTTCCCTTTTCGATCGGTGACCGAATCCCTTTCACAGCCGCAACGGTGGATGGGAAGCCGCTATACCTTCCGCCACATCGGAAGTCGGAACCTCTAACCTTTCGATGACCCGACTGTCAGCACTTAGAAAAATTCTTGAAATTTTTGCTGTCCTCAAATTTCCTGATTGCTGCTAGGAAGACGGCAATTCTGCTTCTGTCATTGCATCTTCTTGGCCCATAGAGGCCCATTGTTGCCAACCTGTGGCTCTGATACCACACTGTCACGTCCCCATGCCTCCGACCGGCAAGGAGGACGCGACTACAAGCTTCAAACACACGGGCTAAGAGCCCCATGAACATGTACAGGCACAAAATTGCTGAAACAAAATGCTTAAACTTGTATATTGAACTAGAATATGCTCACATGAATATTCATCATGCACAAATGCAATCATCTATTAGACACAGTGGAAACATTATACATTCAACAAGCATTCATGCAACATGTTCATCATATCATTAACAGAAAGTAAGGTTGCAGAAGTAAAATAGGCAAGATCACTTATGTTATGAAAACTCCTTCCACAACCAGCTACGTCGCTGCAACGTTCCACCCAACCATAGGCCAGCGTGCTCCTTAATCTCTTAGCTGTGCTGCCACCCCTGAGCTGGGGATGGTTCTCCAAGGAATAAGGGAACTAGTAGGCTTACACATAGCCAAGGATACACAAAACACACAGCCAAGCCAACAGAGTTGGGTTTATCAAGCCATTAGGGAGTTGGAGAAGGCAAATTGCTAAGCTGGTGAGCCCCTTAAAGAGCCAAGAACACCTACACCAGAACTAGCCTGACCTCTAAGACACCCAAACACACCCAACACAAGGAATCAGTCCCTTCTCTGCTACACAGTCCCTCAAGCCCTTCATTCCCTTCTAGTTCTATTCAAGGGTGATGGAGAAGAAGGCCAGCCCTCTAGCTTTGTATGTGTGGTTTCCAGCCACCATGTTTGTCAAGCAAATCTAAGCCAACGTCCCTGCTCCTCTCATAGTCTAAAGACCAACCATTGCACTCAGGAAATCAATTTAGCTATCACAGCTTAAACCAGGGAAAACAAATTCTGAGTCATTCTTGGCCCTATCGTGGCCAAAATGACTCTCAGGTGAATTTACAACAGTCCCCAACATGTAAGGAAGACCACAACAACCACAGCCAACAACGTGGGAAAACACAGCCCATCCTGGGCACAAGATCACCCATAAAACATATACAGACCACGCTGGGGAAGAAATTACAGTCTCCCAGCCTGTGGATGAGAGTGAGCAACAATGCCGAACCCACAATCAGCCGGTGGGGAGTGGATACGACCACATCATCCGTAAATCCGTGGGGGAAGAAACTATGTGGGTAAAACCCAGAAGGTTCTGTGCATGAAGACGAAAAAGGGGAAATAATCCCTCTGCGTGAGAATGCACAACAATGGAGGGGACGCGAATTGCAGTGCGTGAGCATTTTTTTGCACAGTCGTGGGGAGAGTGGAAAAAAAATCCCTGCGTGAATGATGGCAGTCATTTTTTCCCAGCCATAGTGAAGTCAACCATGGTGGAGTGTGCATGTGGGTGAGGACTGACAGTCCTACCACCGCACTCCCCAAAACCATTAATTGCCTCAACCACTAGCAGCCATTATTCAATGAAGGTGGTTGGATAACACAAGGGGAGAAGACACATGGCTATTTCCCTTAATGGCCCAAGTTTTGACAATTTCCCCACACCCTTATCCTTGTGAAAATCATGCCCCATTCGATTTAGTTGTCGCGATCGTAGCTGGTCGAGTTCACTTAATTAATTACAGATGCAAATTTACATGATGTCCAACATAATATATGCCAAATGCCCCGATATACAATCAGCGACAATTTAAATCCCAAAACATAGCATAACTGATCAATAGTGGGGCCTTGGCCTTTAGCTCCACACCATTATCATTTACAATATATATGTCATATATATCTAATGTAACGGGGTCAAAACTGGGGTGTTACAGGAGCCATCCACTTCATTGAACCACTTTGCTTCAGCCCCATTCACACCAAAATCAGTACCCCAAAATTCCCAAAAATTCCTAGGGAAACATGCCCCCAACACACACATGTGGCTCATCTCGAGCCACTCAGGTTTATGCTACTGGTGCTTTCAACTTCAACAAAAATTCTTCATAGAATTTCTTCGCTTCCTTTAACCATTGTTGAACATCTTGATTTTTTTAGTCACCTCCTCAACGATTTATTAAGTGATATGACCTTCACTTTGCTCCATAGTCACTGTCAATGCCTTCTTTATTTCTATATGTTCGAGGCCAATTGCTTCAAAAACCTGCTTAGCCTATGTTTGGAGTTATTTAAATCACTCAATCCTCTTTTGTTGCTGAAACCTTAACTAGTTAATTATTTCTTGCAATGCTTTATTGTCTATATCCTTTTCCATATTTTACACAAGTGACAGACTCTTCAACAAACTCTATAGACTTGTCATATTATCCTCATCCGCTCCTAATTTGGTGGTAATGTCTTGCATCTCTGCATCTTTTAAAAATGAAGAACAAATATGAGATATCTCCTCATACATATTCACACATTGAGCTTCAAACTCCTTTATAGTTTGGATTCCCCCCTGTACCTCAATCTGTCATTGTTCAGTCATCTCAGGGGGTGTACTTGGAACTAACCTTGCCTCCAACTCTCAACTTTTTGGCAAAATCCCTTGATGACTACCCCAAGTTGGAGTAGCCCGAATTCAGGTGCCATCTCTCTGACGCGTTCTGCCTCATGTAGTACTCCATGGAAATAAATTTCAATATATTCTTTTTGTCTCGGTTCCCCTAGTCTTTTTCATGTTGAAGTTTAGCGGATTATTTCTAAAGAGAAATATTTTGGATCCTAAACCATAGATGGTTTTCTCTCATGCTTTGATATCCTCTACTATTTTTTGTTGCATGTTGTGTATCATGAAGATGGGTAAATTTGATAGGTTAAGATCAATGAAGCTCAATTTATAAGCTTGCTGAGTCAGTCCCGCATCTCTAAAATTGAAGGCCCTCAGAATCAACTATACTACCCTGCTCATCTCAAATGATGATTCTACTTCTATTCTTTCTTCGAATGCCCAGACTCTGGTTTCCTCATTTTGTCCTACTAACTAGATCCTTGTTGAGTGGATGATAGTCAAAGTTCTTTAATTGCTTGACATAGTGTAGGGAGAAGGTAGGTTACACCCCCGAAGAGCTTGACATTCCTTTATTCCACTATTTTCCTAATTTCTTATGAGACATCAACCATCCTATCGAACAGGATGTTGACATCGTCATTTGGTAATGTAGTCACTTGAGGATGCCTTCTCACCTTATGCTTAATTTTTCCTTTCTATTTTGAGGCTGCAACCTTGCACTTTTCTCCTAGTCCTGGATCAATTAAGGTTGCACTTGAATCTTGATAATCATCATTGTGAGAACTAGGTGGGTTATCACCTCCCTCATCATGTGGTATATTACTCTGAGGTTGATGGACACTCCACTGTTGCTTAGATGTACCATCTTGTCCTTGATCTCACTGAGAATGACCTGTCGATATCTTCTCATCCTTGATAGGGAATTTCCATTCCAGAGGCCAGTCCTAGACAATTTTGTTCATTTCTTATTTCATTAAATTATACCCTATAGTCAAGCACTTCCTATTTGGGTCTCTCCTTGCTTGGACATACATATGGTGAGGCCCTGCTAGGATCGTCATGATATTTTTGTGTCACACTATGGTCTGGGCCTCTATCCATAGGATTTAAACAACATTATGTCGAGCGCTTCTGCATGCATATAAGAGTCAATGTTATTATATTCTTTCCTTCTCATATTCTCGGTAAACCATAAATTGGCATATCTTGATCCTAAACAAGTCCCGTGATGTTCCATACCTTGGTAGTTTGGTGGTTCGGCCCATGAAACAAATGAAATTAATATAATTAGCTAGGAGTATGCAAAAGGGTTACCTTTCTCTTGGGCATTGAAACAGTCATTGATGAACTCATTGAGCAGAAATGTTGCCTAATTAATTTGAGGACTTGCTGCACATTTCTCTACTGCTGCTATAACTGATGCGGTTACTTGGTTTGGACGCATTTTCCTCTATACCTTGATTGTTAAGGCCTTCATTGTGATGCAAACAACTTGATAATTGATGGATACAATATGGAACCTTCTCTTGTTCTTCAACGAGTCATACTTCTCCTTCATCCAACTAGCCATGTCTCTATCTTTCTCCCTACCAACAAAGAACCCAGTAGGGTCCACCCTAGCCTTGGGTAACCCTATAATCCAAGCAATTAAGTATGATTCAAATGATACCTTCTTGTTAAGGCATAAGAATCCTCCATGCAAACACAACAGTAACTATTTGACATGGGCATTGGATTCTACAATGAATTCAAAGTGGGGAAGGTGCATTAGTGATAAAATACCTGAGAGTCTACAACCCCTAATCCCATTCTATAGGAACAAGTATGAGTAGTGCACCTTTGGCCAAAAAAACAGTCATGATATATTTCTTCATATGGAACTATGGATACTTCATCAAGACATGATCTGCATAAGATAACTTATGAATATTGACAAGTATATCCCCCTTGATCTTGATCTTGGGGGCTGAGACCCAGAAGGCCTGTATGTCGAGAGAGGAGGAGAAGAGATATCATAATGGAACAACTATGAGAAATACACAACAATGAGATCTGGGCTGTGAATATCCTAGACAGAGAAACATAAAGTAAATATGCCACATGGAAGGGTGAGGCTCAAATAGGGTTCTTTGAGACTCACCTCTCAAATCATACTAAGAAAAGCACTCAGAACCTAACTCAATAGAATAAGAGAAGTGTAGGATGTCAAAAATCCTTGAATGCCTTATTGAGAAGGCATAGAGCCTTTTTATAACATTATTACAATGTGCCTTTGGACAAAACCATGGGTTGTGAAATACCATGGATGAGAGATGTACAATGTGCCTTGAAGCCATACCATGGAACAAAACCATGGGTTGTCAAATACCATGGATGAGAGAGGGTGGCCTCTCCATTTAACGTTTTTATGATGAATGAGAGAGGGTGGCCTCTCCATTTAATGTTTTTAAGACTCATACATCTGGATTTAGATCATATGCCCCCTGAAATTCAGATCATTCTCCCCCCCTTAGAAAATTGTGGTCCCCATCATTTCATGCTAAAAAGAGACCCATGATTACAATGTTACAATTTCCAATGAAGAGAAGGGTTTTGTGTGGTTAACCCATAACTGTGGGTTTTGTGTGGTTGACCCATAACCATAACCATGATTGTGGGTTTTGTGTGGTTGAACCATAACCATAATCGTGGGTTTTGTGTGGTTGACCCATCATCGTGGGTTTTATGTGGTTGACCCATAACCATGATTACAATATGATTTAATAAAATTCCAAAAATGGTCTTTGATGCAATTGATGTCTCACTGCAAATCTATTCATATCTTCTGATGCAGGTGATGAAATTGAATTCTGTTGAAGATCCATTTGAGATATTGAAGAGAAATTTCCATCCATACAACATACTTTCTCTGTGGTGGCCCAATGAGAGAAAATATTTGTTGAAGCTCAAGGGATGCGCATGCATTATTTTTTAGACATATGTTGCTTCAATCAACGATATCTCTCAAACCAAGAAGCCAAATGAAAAACCATGAAATACCCATTTTATCTAATGAAAATATATTTCCAATGAGATATGGTGGAGCCTCTGAGATGTTCTAGGGAGTATTGGGTACTTGTTTTCATTTTTTATACGTGAGGTTGCATTGTATACAAACAGCTGCTGCTTCAAACAAGCATATTTCACAAACCAAGAAGTCAAATGAAAAAAAGTGAAATAATAATTTTATATCATGGAAAGAACTTTTCAATGAGATATAGTAGAGGATCTAGAAAGTCCTGCAGAGACCGTGGCACATATTTGAAGTTGATGTACATGCAACCACACTATGTACAGACATGTGCTGCTTCAAACAAGCA
This sequence comes from Pseudotsuga menziesii, assembly GCA_001517045.1. NCBI lineage: Eukaryota > Viridiplantae > Streptophyta > Pinopsida > Pinales > Pinaceae > Pseudotsuga > Pseudotsuga menziesii. Next base: position 453,230 of record LPNX010000205.1, on the reverse strand, counting down.
TATCTCACAAACTAGGAAGGTAAATGAGAAACCAAAAAATACCCATTTTAGATGACATAAATATATTTCCAATGAGTTATTGAAGAGCCTCTGAAACTATTTATGCAAGTTGCAGAATTAGTTTGAAGTTTGTAGATACGTGTTGACCTTCAATTCTTCTATCATGGTGTTTATATGATGGTCGTACCACTATGGATGGGATGAGGTCTCCCAAGCTCCAATAAGCATGAAAAAAAGATTTTAATCCGTTCCATGGCCATATGAGGATGAAATAAATCTTGCCGTTAGAGGGTAGAGATCCACAATGGATGCCGAGGGTTTGTAGACCAACATGGGATGTTGTAGAGATCATGGAATTTCCTATTGCAACTTAAATAGAATCTAGTGCCTGAGGACCAACTGTGATGCTTACAGTGTATGGCCCAACAAATGGAAACTGAGTGTGCCAAAAGGAGCCTGGAAATTCTTGTATATCTTTGAACCAAAAATATGCTCAAACTCTCATTCCCATGGAGAGCGTACCTGCTCTAATACCAGTGATTCAGATCTTGGGGTCTTGTTAACACCAAAAAATGTTCACCTAGTTCTCTATGGTCTAAACCATAATCATACATCATATTCTCACCATTATTTCCTTTATTTTGACTTTCACAATTGTATTTCCACTAAATATGGTCCAAAACATCATTATTCCTTCCCCATAAATGAAGGGAAGATGAGAATTTATTGTGATTTATCCATTCTCTCTCCAAAAAAGGTTCAAAAACCCTAAAAATGAGAATGGGTCAAAATACCATAAATAAATACCATGGAAAACAAAATACCATGGGTCAAAAATCCTTGGACCATCCTATAAATACATTGTGACGGCCTCCCCCAAATCACTTTTTTGGCCATTCCAGAAACATTTTTACTTTTTACCATTTGGTTTTAGTCACACCATATACATTTTCTGCCATTATTCCCATATTTCTCGACGCCATTTCCCATGGTGTACATTGAGTTCACTCCGTACCCATTTGGATCCATTCCCCCGTTTGACAACTATTTGTGGAAGATACTGGAAACCCAAACCATGCAGTTGCAGGACCATTTCCAAGGACGACTACGGTGGCCCATTTTCATAAAAAGCATTTTTATTCTTGTTATGCATTAGTTGGTAGTATATATCTGAACAACCCTAAAAATATTTGTTATTGTTGTCTCGTTTCTCTTTGTTATTGTTGAACTCTATCCTATGACCGACATTGTCTAGGGTTGGTGATTTTGCATGTAGCAGGGGAGAAATCCCCACTATAGGGATGAGACCCATAAGGCTTGTATGCTGAGAGAGGAGGAGAATAGATATCATAATGGAACAACTATGAGAAATACACGACAACGAGATTTGGGGTGTGAATATCCTAGACAGAGAAACATAAAGTAAATATGCCACATGGAGGGGTGAGGCTCAAAGAGAGTTCTTTGAGCCTCACCTCTCAAATCATACTAAGAAAATCACTCAGAACCAGTAACCCAATAACTCAATAGAATAATATAAGTGTAGGATTTCAAAAATACTTGAATGCCTTATTGAGAAGGCATAGAGCCTTCTCATAACATTATTACAATGTGCCTTGGGGAAATACCATGGCTCAAAACCATGGGTTGTGAAATACCATGCATAAGAGATGTACAATGTGCCTTGAAGCCATACCATGGAACAAAACCATGGGTTGTCAAATACCATGGATGGGAGAGGGTGGCCTATCCATTTAACGTTTTTATGATGAATGAGAGAGGGTGGACTCTCCATTTAATGTTTTTATGACTCATACATCTGAATTTAGACCATATGCCCCCTAAAATTCAGATCACCCCTGCACATGAACATCCTTCGAAATGGGGGTGGTCACGCGGTGGTCACTAATGAATATTTATCATTATTATTGATCCACACAGCTAGTGCATCCATCTTCTATGGTGGTATATACCCAGGCATCACCATCGCAGAACCAGAACTAGATGATTCAATATCATGTCTTCCCTTCATTCATTCCTCTAGATTCATTTAACATTATGAATTTTTCTTCCTCCTCGACATATTTCAGACATTTCCAAAATGACTTTCCAGGTGGGGCCTCACCAATGTTAGGTCTCCTATTTTATATTCCCCTCCATGTGAACCAATTGTTGAGTTTGAATTTTCTCTTTTTCTTGTAGATATGATTAATGATTAATTGGAAAGTTACCTAGACATGAATTTCTTTAGATTTCATTCCTATTTAATGTACCTGATTATGTATAACCATGACTATTTTTTTGAGCCTTCATACTTATGAGTTGTAAAATACCAACCTAGTAATGAAGGATTTTCACAGTTTGTTGATAAAGTAATGTCTATGGAACACTCCTTGTTGTTTGAATATTTTCCTACCAAAAATTTCCCTCAATGTAAGAAGTTACTCTAGTTGAGTCCTAATTCCAAAGGAGAGGACTAGTTCATATATTAAAATCATATTGAAATAAGGGTATATGGGTCATAACTACCTCCCTACCAGCTCCTCCTTGCATTTTTAGCACCCATAATGTTTTCCCTATAATATATAAGGTAGAGATTTGTATTTGACTATATACATTTTGTCAATAAAAAAAGTGTTGTCACCTTTAAGCTCCCTAAATAAGTTGGTCCTTTCCTAGATAAATACAAAACAAATCAATCCATATTTGATGGCATGTTGACCAGTCTAAATCTCCCCTTATGAGAAAAAAGGATGTATGACCCCCATGGGATCATATCGGGAAAAAGGAAAATGGTGAAGCTATGAAAATACATTCACCAACACAATGATCAATTGTATAAGATATCCAATATGGACAAATGTGAGGATGTGGATAAGAAATTACTCCTCGATAGCTAGAAAAAGTACTAGGTAGTTACTGCTGCTCAAAAAAGGGAAGCAGGTGCAAAAAGGTTAGTAATTGAAGTTCAATCAGATGCAAAAATGGAAGAATCCAATGAAAACCGATGAAGCAAAAAGAAGGAAAAAATGAGCAATAGGGAACAATAGTTCAACATCAAGAACACAGAACTTCATGAAGAAGGCTTGTAATCTGCATTGAAAAATTTCCCATAGCTCTATGGCCACAACTACAATAATATTATTCAGAACAACAATCTTCAACAATCTTCCATTAGTGATACAGAGATGGAAAATTACAAGCTCATATTTTCTAATTGCATTTCCTTGATTTCATTTATCTCAGACGATCTAGTTGATTAGATGGAAAATACCCTATCTAACATGAACCTGAAATAAGCATACTTGAAGATTGTAAAGGAGCACCTAAGGAAAAAAGGAATAATAAGTTCAAATACTTTAGGATTTGTCTATCAAAAGAGATGAAATTCTAATATATTTGCAAGAAACCAAGACAAAATTGTAGAAGGAAGTTGAACACCTCATCAAAAAGTTGAAAATAAATCCCATTCTAACAGGAGAAAAACATTTGATATGGGATCAAATAACTATCACTTTTATCAAGCATTGGAATCATTTTATAGTCTTACAAGATGAGTGGATGCTGACCACAAATTCTACACAAGATGTCAAGAGAATATTCAATAAATTAGAAAACAAGATGAAACTACCCATGCTGTGATTGATAATTTGAACTGCAAGGAAAGTGAGGAGTTGGAGGGAATGGGGGGCAAAGGACAAAAAAAACTACCATGGAGGCATCTAGGGTAATAACCAAGAAGAACTCGGATCACATAGCCCAAAATAAAGCTACTTAGTTGGACATAGATGTTGCCTCATTAAATATGTTTTTGATGATATTTTGATACAGGGAACCCCATCCCCCTAGGATAGAAATTATGATCTTTACCCTATAGAGCACTATGATAGTATTCTTGCATTTTGTAGAAACAATGAACTTAAATTCGAATACCTATATGGAAACCTCAAAGGGAAAACAATTGTAGATAGGATGAAAGAAGAATTTGTATTATTGGGACATCTACATGTCCTTTTTAATGGTATTCCCTATCCTACTTAATCCCACCCTACAAATTTAGATATTTCTATCAAGGGGAAGAAGGGGTACATATATCCAGTGGGAAAAGCCTAGAAATCAATTGCAAAATATAGTGTACTTTCTACATCACAACATGCATTGTTGGTAAGACTGCAAGGAACCCCAGGGTTGTCATCTTCACACACCACTCAACAATCGTACAATAGTCCAACTCAACAACATGTCAGTTACATAAACAACAAAACACAACCAATAAATAGTTGTTACACCAAGCACAAGAAGCAATAGTTGGAAGAAAACTCATCATTATAGTATAAAGGAGAAAAACTGCATCAAAGAAAGCGTCAACATTTTTCATGTGCAGATAGTAAATCCTCTTGGTATTGATTGATAAATCGAGTTTACCAAAGACAATATCAAGGATTGTGATCATTTTAATCTATTTAGATTCATACTTTCTCTTATATCAGTCTATATTATCTCCATGTTTTTGTACTCTTATTCTATGTCTCCACTACTTCCATATTGCTATGTAATTGCAAGTCTTGATATAGTAAAACCCCTTTGAGGAAACCCTTATGTTGTATTTCATGGGTCATGAGATGTGATGAATGTCTTTTATTAATCTGAAATTTCATGATCTTTTTTAACCAAAAATTCATGTGAAATTTATTGTTAAATACTCATAAACAAGCTTTAAAAACTGAATTTTAAAAGCTTAAATATCCACACATAAGCAAATAAACATAAATCAAACCATGAAATTGATAGACAAGAGCTAATAACGGAGTTGAAACCTCCTGGGCTACGTCTTCGAGCCACTTCTAATGGAAAGGCCAATCTTATTAAGTCTTCAAAGCTTACAATAATGGATTTATGGAGCCACTTCTATTTTCTATCCGTCACCAACAAAAACAGAGAACACCACTGTATCCTCTCGAATTTTATAGAAAAATGAATATAAACTTGACCAGATTTCCCTCACGCCTCTTCTAAAACGAAAAACAAGACAACCCCTTCCTACGCTATATAGAGCTATACGAAATGTACTTTTTTTTCGTGGAGAACTTTACACATAAATGCACCATACTATCGTCTTGGGAACTATGCCTAGAATTGGTAAAAGAACTCTGTCGGTGGTTCAAATTTTCGTGGCATTTTATAGTGAAAAAGGGCGCACATGGAGGGGCCACACACCCCTTATTTGTGTCTTATCACATTAAAATTTTAACGATTTCCTGTGATAGATATCTCAATGGATGGGCCGTGGTCCAATGGTAAAGACGCAGGAAATTCAGGATAGAAGTCCGGGGATCAAACCCGAGGACCTCTCTCCTCTTTCTCCGTGTATTTGGTGTAAGGTTTGAATGGTGGCGATATTTGGTGGGTATGATATATCATAAGTTTTCAGCTATTGTTGGGTGGCAAGGTTCGGATGGTTCCACGTTTAACCCTGCTGTGACTTGAAATTTGTTATGGTTGTGACTTTTGCTTGACACGTTGGCATATATATAGTGGCATAGTTTGACAATATAACATATGGTACGTGGAAAAGAGATATGATTTGTGGTAATATAACCCTGGTTCGAGGGGGTCTCGGTGTTGACAATGGTGTCGAGGGATAATCCCTCTCCTTTCCCCCAATTCTCAAAACTAAAACTTCACCTTATAAGTAGGTGTGTCTAGGGAAACAAAGTGAAGACTCTCGGTGTTGACAATGGTGTCGAGGGATAATCCCTCTCCTTTCCCCCAATTCTCAAAACTAAAACTTCACCTTATAAGTAGGTGTGTCTAGGATTCTCAAAACTAAAACTTCACCTTATAAGTAGGTGTGTCTAGGGAAACAAAGTGAAGACTTTGGGTTAAAGGGAGGTATTGGGTTCAATTCCCATATATTTCAACCAATATTTTAACAAACCATTGCATAAACATTTTTATCTACATACCCATTTTTTTCATTTTTGAACTTTTTAGCCGAAATTTCAAACCTTAATAACTTCTGCATTCGGTGGCTGTTTCATGCGAAACAAGCGTTGACAGGAAGGTGCCGACGAGTTATTTAACCTAGTAATATTTATTTTTCTATTTGAAGACTTATTTAATGATCGATAATGAAATATCCTCCTGGATCAAACCTTCCCACTAGGAAGCTTTTGGGCCACCAAAAGCATGGAAACATTCAAAAAATAGGTGAGGATACAGTTCCCTCATTGTTTTGGTTTCTAGGCACCTTTATTTGCTTGGATGCATTCCTTTCGAGCCCACACGAAGAAATTACATGTCTCCTCTTCATGAATATTTGACCTTCTTGTTAAGTATTACATCTTCTTGAAGTTCAGTGAGATACTCAGGAGCAAACTCATCCATAGAAGGTGCTTGAACCTGTACATGTTGGTCTGCAATCATAGGTGGCTCATACAATTTTTCCACATTAACAACTGGATACATTTGCATATAAGGAGGCAATTCTAACTGGAAAGAATTATTACCAACTTTATCTAGAATTGTAAAAGGTCCATACATGATAGGTTTCAACTTTCTACCTTCACCTTGGAGTCGATCTTTGCTGATATGAAGCCATACTCTATCACCAATCTAGAACTACTAATCTATTCGATGCTCGTCATGTTGTTCCACTAGTACATATGGCTCAAAAGTTCCACTAAATATTGCCACGAATAAGTAAAAATGGAAAATTTTCGTGGAGAAATTGATACAAATTTTGAAAAGAAATTTTTTTGGCTCCGATCATCATTGCAATTCCAGTGTTAATGGTTGTTCGTATTTATAGTGATGAAAGTTCACTGCTATTGCGACGAAGAAACACATTGGTCTCTCTAGCGACAGAACTCTAAACACTTGCAAATCAATGGTCATAACAGTAATGGTCATTGAATTTTTCTTATTGTTGAAATTTGATTGTTGTGCATTTTCACTGTAACCACCATGATCATTCATCTATAAATACATGTTCTTAAGACATATTTCATCAAATTTTTTGCTATAGTTGCAACAATTTTTCTGTTGATTATTCAATCTTTGATTTCAAGAGTTCGGTACTGGTTTAACACATCAAATTTTTGATCTCCTTTTGTTTCCAGGTTAGTATTTTTAAATTATTTGTCTCCTTTAATGTGTAGGGTCATACATAAAGTGAGTAAACTATTCATTTTCTCGTCAATACTAACACATCCAATACCAACATGGCAAGAGATGGATGATTAGGAGGTATTGATTTGAATGTATCATGATAGAGTTTATAATTTTGTTAGGGAAGGTATATGTGAAATAATGGGTTTGTCTAATATTATTGGGTGTTTTAGGTAATACTATATATTCTTATTTAAAATAGATAAAATGGTTAGACCATAATGAAATTTATTCAATTCCAAAATATTTGTAAAATTTTAGTTTTGCATTGAGGTTTGTGGTTAGTGAACTATTTTTTTCCAATGAGTAAATATAATGTCATCGGGATTGGTCTCTTAATCATTGTATGATTAAAAAAAGATGAAGGTGAACTAATTAGGGAACCGACATCATTGCTTTTGAAATGTTTTATTTGTTTAGTTTCTTATTTCTAGAGGGGTAAACTAGCATGTGGTAATTAATATCCTATGTGAAAAATCGTTTAAGAATTGTGATCCCATGTGCTTGTGAGAACATAACCATTGGGGGAGATTTAAATTTTATCACTAAATATCGAAAATGTAATGGTTGGTTGTAAGAATAGATCCCCATACTAACTTATTCCTTAATAATTTGGAAAGGAGGGGTGTTTGTGATATGTAACATGTCGAAGTAAAGTCAACTTGGATTTACTAATTAGATTTGTCACTTTCCATTTCATGTCCTTTAATTTTCTGTCTCCTTTAATATATATATATATATATATAATCTATTTAATTTACTTATACATTGATTGAGTTTTTTGGGTTCTTATAGGCTATTAGAATGTTAAAGAAATATACTTGGGAAGAAAATAATAAGAGGTATGTCATGTTTAAGGAAGCATTGGAGGCTAAGGGCGATGGAAAGTGTTATTTCCCTTGCAATGATTGCAGGGGTTTGCGAACGAGAAGAATTTTAAGAACAAGTGCTAAGAAACATTGTAAGGATAAGGGGCATGCTGAAGAGGGGTTTGAATATCATCCCTTGGTAAGACGTTATTCATTAGATAATGTACTTCTTGTAATAGTACTGATCATGTATTCACAAAATGTTTTATCATTTTAAATATATGTGTTGTATATTATACATTAATGTTATTACATTGTTTGTAATTATAAAGACAATGCCCCCTAAATGTCGACCACCAGAGAGCTATTTGCCACATAATTATATTATAAATACTACTTTACAAGGTGACGAACATGGAGATCATAATATTGAAGATCGAGTTCTTAATTATCCTATAGACGGAGATGACGTTATTAATACAAATGACGAAGATGACGCTATTGATACAAATGATGAAGATGAAATAAATATATTGATCCAAGACACATTTTCTCCATTGGGTGAGGACAACCTACATGATAATCATGATGTTCCTCTACTCGAGAAGTCCCAAGAACCTCTTTATGAAGGCTCAACAAAAAATCTTATATCTGCTATATTGTTGTTGGTGAACTTGAATGTTTTGAATAGTTTATCAAACACTTGTTTCACATAAATCCTAATGTATGTAATGTATTAATTGCATCTTCACATGGTATGAAAAGTTTACTATTTTCCTCTATTTTTAGTGTTAATTAATTCATAAATTAGGGATAAGCAATATTTATGATTTATATTGTTTACATTTCATTTTTTTGTCAATGTTGCAGATTGTTGGGTGAATTTCTATTACCAACATCAAATAATTTACCACCCACATTTCGATAGGTATTCTTGATTATGAAAGAAATTGGAATGGAGTATAAAGCTATTGATGCATGTCCTAATGATCATATTATATATCATGGACAATATGCATCAGAAAACAAATGCACACAATGTGAAATTAGTAGATATCGAACTGATCAAGTAATAAAAAATGTGCCTCACAAAGTTCTTCATTATATTCCCATAATTCCACATTTCCAATGACTATTCAAGTGCCAAAGTATAACACAGTTTATGGATTACCATGCAAAGAACACAAGTGAAGACGGTGTTCTTCGAATTCCTCCAGATGGTTCTACATTGAAGAGCATCGAAGAAAAATGGCCAATTTTAAAAGATGATCCTTGTAATGTTAGACTTTAATTGGCAGCTGATGATTTCAATCCATTTGGAGAGATTCGTTCTACTTACTCAGTGTGGCCTGTTTTGGTCATAAACAATAACCTTCCTCCTTGGATGTCAATAAAGAGAGAACACACAATGTTGGCAATGATTATTCCAGGTATTTTTTTGAAATTAATTATATTTTTTCCTTTCTTAATTTGTTTCATTGCTGCATGAGAACACCTTTTATATATTGGGACACATAACTAAATAACATCATATGCTAAATAAAATATTAGGTAAGTACCAATTTGAAGATATGAATGTATATATTGAGCCTCTTATCAATGAGTTATTGAAGTTATGGGATGGAATCACTATGTATGAAATTTCTAGACCAATAGGGAAGAAACAATTTTAGTTACATGTAATACTTGCATGGACAATTCATGACACTCCCGAGTTAACACATTTTTGTGGTAAGTAAATTTCTGTTGCACTTTAAATTAATATGTTTTTAAGGTAAATATCATGGATTTTTTATTTAAATTAATAACCTTTTGATGATTATATAACATTAATATATATATCTTGCAGGTTTTCAAACAAAGGGAAAATTTGAATGTCCAATCTATGGTCCTAGGATAAAATATCATCATTCAAGAAGTTTAGGAAAGGAGGTGTTTGATGAGTACTAGAACTTCCTCCCTAAGAATCATAGGTATCGAAATACCGAGAAAACAAAATTCAATGGTAAAGAAGAGAATGGGAAGAAACCACGAATAATGACACCTCACCTATGGAAGTTGGAATATAATAGACATCATCATGGTATGCAAATTATATATGTAGCATATAAATATTTAATATTATGAATTTAATATTTTTATTGAATTTTATCTACCATGGGTGTCATGAATTATTGTTAATGTGTTTTCGTTTATGTTTAATATTGAATGTCGTGAAGGCATGAATGGGCTTCCACGAGGAATGAAGAGTTATCCCATACAATTCCATAGATTTCCTTACTACGAGCACCTACAAATAGATCATTTGCTTGAGACATTAATGCATATCAGGAAGAATGTAACAGAAATGATATGGAAAATCTTAGATGGAAGGACTGACAAAGATAAAATTGGAAAAAATTGTAGTGACATTGCAGAAGCCAATCATGGATTGTAAAGTGTAATTAATTCCAATGTTGGAGAGGGGGACCGAAATATTAGTCTTCCATGATTATTGACAGATCAAGAAAGTAATGATATAAAAGAGGTCATTCAGAAAATAAGGTTTCCGATGGGGTTTTCATCGAACACACAAAATATCTTAACTAAAAAGGTGATTTTGGTGGTGTTAAAACTCATGAATGGCATACATTCATTAAGGTAATTATATACATATATAATTTCCATTTTGTACATATTTTTAGTAATTGTTGTCTCTTATTTGGAAATAAATAATGATTTGCTTTTTATTACAGTATGTTCTACCTCTATCTCTCCCAGATATCTTTGACGAAAACATAAAGCAAGTTATATATGATATTGGTAAATACATGAGGTAAATAACAATTTAAATGCATGAAAATTTTTGTTCACTTTGTTGCATAGCTTATTGACATATTGTGTTTTACAACTTCGAACTTTATTATATATGCCTCAATATTGTTGACCACTGTTATTTTCTTGCATCATTTGTACGTGGCTTTCATTTAAAGAAATCCATAAAGAATATATCAGGCATTGGAAGAGAGAAATTCCTCATCTAATGTGTGAAATGCAGAAGTATTTACCTCCAGTATTTTTTAATGCATAAGAAAACTATCTCATACACCAAGTTGAGGAGATTGAATTGTGTGGACCTGTACACACAAGGGCAATGTGGATGGTGGAAAGGAATTTGAATTCATTGAAAGCTTTTGTTAGACAAAGAGAACATCCCGAGGTTTCTATTGTGGAGTGCTATATGGTATATCAATCGATGGTGTACATTAGTAAGTATCTTCCAAATTTAGCAAAAAATATCATTATTCCTTGCATTTGACATGTCAACTCCGTCAACAAATTTGAAGGGGAGGTCTTGTTGGGGAAAGGTAGAACACGAAAAGTCAAAGGTAATTATATGGTGTAGATTTAATTTATTATACAATTAAATTTTTATTTTCATATATATCTTACTCATGTAGTTTTTATTATTCTATCAGTGTTTTAAGGTAAACTTAATTGCCTTTAATGATAGCTAATTTACAATTCTTAATTGTTATTTTTCCATATAGTTGGTCGGGTGTGGGATGCAGTACATTTATACATTGCAAACAATATTGATTGGATGGAGGAATGGATAGAACGATATATAGAATTCTATGGTACCTTATCACGGGAAGGGGTGAGTAAATTGATTAAAACAATGCATCGTCATTGAGAAGAAAATCCCGGTGAACTTACACAAAGGTAAATTGATTTAGGACGTGGTTTAAAACATAAAAGGGAAAATATTTTACCTTGATCATTTTTTTCATTGTTTCTCATTATATAAATGTATTTCTTTTGTTTATTTCTTCTTATATATTTATTTACTGAGTCAGGCATGATGCAGTTGATACACCACAAGGCTATGTGGTCCAATGGTAGTAAATTTCAAATCAAAAGGCTGCATCAAAAGAATAAAAAATTTGATTATGGGACAATTGCAGTTTTCAAGTCACTAATGTTTCCTCTAGAAGTGACAAGCATCCCGAAGTATATGAAAATAGGTACTATGGTTATGTGGAAGATATAATTGAGTGTGACTTTAATTCCTTTAAAATAGTTTTGTTTGAGGTCAAATGGTACAGGCTACGAATGAATGAACATGATCCTGAAATAACTGTTATTGAGCATGCCAATGGATTTACCATGGTTAATAGAAGGGAACTTGAACCGGGTATAGAGCCTTATGTACTTCCAATTCAATGTGAGCAGGTCTTTTACTCAGAGGTTCCAGGTAAAGAAGGTTGGTCATACATTTTTAGATATGATCCAAGAGGAAGACTGGTCAAGTATAATGCAGAGGAAAAAAATAATGTCGGAGAATAAGGTGATGCAGATTAGGAGTAGTTGGCCACCGTAGATGTGTCAAATGAAGAATCCAAACAAGAATTTGATCATCCAAATGACGTAGTAGACAATTTAATACTCAGTGATGATATTGTTGATGAATATATAACCGAAAATGACATTGATGGTGATGTTGATATGAGTGATCCTTTCAACGATAGTGATTCAAGACCGAATGATGATACATATGTTGAGTCAGATGAAGAATAAAATGATGATGAGTCATGATCATTGATTTTATAATCCCCAACATCATCACCACCATCATCATCATCATCACCATGACCATCATCAACACCATCATCATCATCATCATCACCATCTTCATCATCGTCATCATCGTCATCATCATCATCATCACCATCTTCATCATTGTCATCATTGCCATCATCACCATCTTCATCATCGTCATCATCGACGTCATAATCAACCTAATCCTCATCCTCACCCTCATCAATATTGTCAATTTTATAATCATCATCATCATTAATGTTATCATCATCGTCATCATCATCAACATCATCATGTTCATCCTCATCATGTTCATACTCATTAGAATAATCACAATCATCATCATCATGTTCCTCCTCATTAGAATAATCGCAACCATCACCATATTCATCTTTATGATCACCAATGGTATCATGATAATCATCATCATCATCAATGGTATCATCATAATCATCATCATCTTCATCCTAGCCTCCTTCTTCATTAGCATCATCATCATTGCCATCATCAACACCATCATCATCATCATCATCTTCATCGTCATCATCACCACCATCATCACCATCACCACCACCACCACCACCACCACCATCATCATCATCATCACCATCATCAATACCATCATCATCATCGTCGTCATCCTCATCATCATCTTCATCATCTTCATCATCGTCATCATCACCATCTTCATCATCATCATCATCAACATCATAATCAACCTCATCCTCATCAATATTGTCAATGTTATTATCATCATCACCATCAATATTATCATCATCATCATCATCATGATGTTCATACTCATTAGAATAATCATAATCATCATCATCATCGCCATCATCAACACCATCATCATCATCGTTGTCACCATCTTCATCATATTCATCATCAGAATCATCATCATCATCACCATCATCAACGCCATCATCATCGTCTTCATCACCATCTTCATCATCATCACCATTGTCATCATCACCATATTCATCATTGTCATCATCGATATCATAATAAACCTCATCCTCATCTTCGACCTCATCAATATCGTCAATGTTATAATCATCATCGTCATCAATATTATCATCATCATCATCATCATTATCATCATCATGTTCATCCTCATCATCATCATCATGTTCATACTCATTAGAATAATCACAATCATCATCATCATTATCGTCACCATCATCATCGTCGTCATCACCATCTTCATCATTGTCATCATTGTCATCATCGTCATCATCACCATCTTCATCATCGTCATCATCATCATCATCATCATCACCATTATCGCCATCTTCATCATCGTCATCATTTTCATCATCGTCATCATCACCATATTCATCATCGTCATCATCATCATCATTGCCATCATCAACACCATCATCATCATTGTCATCACCATCTTCATCATCGTCATCATCACCATCTTCATCATCGTCACAATCAACATCATAATCAAATAACCTCTATTAAATATGGAGTGACAGTATTATTTCATAATTGTCAGCATACTAGTGATTTTAAGCAATATTGATGGTGTTATAATCATTTTAATTTTTCTTCCTAAAACTAATTTGGATACTAAATTTATTTCTTTTATTTATGGGTTTTGTTCGATGAAAAATATAATTTATAGAAACAAATTATGACCATTGTATTGAAAAACACATTTCATACTTGAAGTAAAATGTATTTGTTTGGAGAAGATACCTATAATCCCATATAACATATCAATATACTATATGGGGTCAAATACATTAGCAATATGTAATTACTAATGTTTTAGATGAATCATATAAACAATTTTTTTGTACATATGATATTATAATGTGAATAATTATAAGGAAACCAAAAAACATTTGTTTTTAGGTGTAAACTTTGCATTACAAGTTCATGGATGTCTTCAACGATAGAAGGTCATTATCTCTATAAACCCCAGTGAAAAACATAATCTCATAAATGTTAATGTGGGAAAAATGTTTCAAGTCCCAACAAAGAATATTCAAAGCATACACGTTGAGCGTGAGAATGCTAAAAGTTTCAAATTTTTGATGATTTCTATGGATAAATGTGTTGTAGTCATATTTTTACTGAATACATGTGCATGTTGTGGGCATAATTTTAGGATAACCTTTGGTTCGCTCTATTGGTATAGTTAATATTAATGTGAAAATGATTTCTTGGAGCTCTAGTACAAGAAATAAATTTACATTGTAGGATATTTCAGTAGGGGGCACATGAATAAGTCCTTCTTGGTGAAATAGTTGAAGCACATATAAAACAAAACATATAAAAGTCCATGTTTGAATTAAAAGCGGGGTGATTTGGTTCACAATCCTACTACTGAGAGGAATCATCTCTTGTTCATTCGACGAACCCCTTCCTTGACACAACCAGAAAGCTAGCTATAGAACACACGCAGAGGAGGTAGAGGAGCTAACCAAAAGCGATGCGATTTGCTTGAGAATCCTACTACTGAGAGCAATCGACTCTTGGTTGTTCAATGAACCCTTTGCTTGACACAGCTAGGAATATTTCAATAGGCCGCGTGCAGAGGAGGTAGAGGTGCTAACCAAAAGTGGCACGATTTGGTTAAGAATCCTACTACTGAGAGGAATCAACTCTTGTTCGTTCAACGAACCCCTTCCTTAACACAACTATAAATATAGCTGTAGGAAACGTGCAGAGGAGGTAGAGGCCTTAACCAAAAGTGGGGTTATTTGGTTGAAATACTACTACTAAGAGGAATCATCTCTTGTTCGTTCAACGAACCCCTTCTTTGACACAACCAAAAAACTAGCTATAGGCCGCACGCAGAGGAGGTAGAGGAACTAACCAAAATCAAGGATATTTGGTTGAGAATCCTACTGCTGAGAGGAATAATCTCTTGTTCATCCAGTAAACTCCTTCCTTGACACAACCAGAAAGCTATCTTGTGAGTGTGGCAAACCCCTTAAGCTGCACCACGCACAGATCAATTTCTTGTTTGACTCAATTTTTGTAGTACGAGTTCTTCCTATAGGTTTGTTTTTATTGGGTGGGCATTGGGATTCATCTCAATTTTAATGGTATCCCAACTTTGGGAGTTTTATATGCTCAAGGCTGTCCACCCCATTCATCTACAAAAGCTACATAGAGGGACATTGACATATTGAGATTGAGACCCATAAGCAAAGGTGAAGGTCACTAAGGCATCGGGAAAACCATAGGCTAAGGAAGCTTCTGCACCAAGATTTAGTATAAGTATATTTTTTTCCCACATAGATGCCTTCGGTAAGTCAATTGCTTTCATTTAATCCATTAACTCATTTTATAGCATAATATATAATGATTTTCATGTATGAGAGTTGCTCCTATATTCCCTCCATAAATTGCAGTCAGGGTTTTATTGATAGATACTGTAACACCTTGGTTTTGACCCTGTTGCATTAGATGTATATGATGTATATATTGTAAATAGTCATGGTGCAGAGCTAAAGGCCAAGGCCCCACCATTGATTGGTTATGCTATGTTTCAGGTTGAAATTGTCACCGATGGTATATCGGGGCATGCGGCATACATATTAAGTTTTGTCATCATGTAAATATGCATCTTTAATTAAACGAACCCAACCAGCTATGCTCACTGCAACCATAATGAAAAGGGCATGATTTTCTCAAGGATAAGGTGGGGGACTTGTTAAACCATGAAACAATGGGGAAAAGCCATGTGTTAGCTGCTAAACCCCTTTTTGAATTGCCCATCTCCCCTTGTCTTATCCAACTAACAATTTTAATGTTCAACTGAGTAGTTGAGGTAGTTATGGCTGGGAGTGGAGTGTGGCAGGACTGTCAGTCCTTGCCCACACACACACTCCACCAGTGGGTTGACCTCATGATGGAAAAAAAACCATCGCCATCACTCCAGCGGACTCCACTCTCTCCACTACCATGCATTCTCCCCATTGTCTGTTCATCCTCATGCGGGAGTGGAAGTCTTGCTCATTCTCATGCACAGGATTTTCCTGGTTTTACTCACGCAGCTTTCCTCTATGGATTTTGCAGATGGTGTGGGCGTATACCTTCCTCATAGAATGATTTGTGGGTTCGTTGTGGTCTCCATTACGTTGTGTTTCATTGGGGTCTTCTTTACATTTTTGGGATGGGAGTCTATTCATTTTCACGCACAGGCATCTATTCTATTTGGTCTCACGCAACCAAGAGGGGAGCCGCTTATCGGTTGTCATTCATGTTATTCCACAAAGTGGAATCGAGTGTGTTTTCCCTTTATATTTTGGGGTCTGGTGCAAGTTTTCCTCACGCACAGGTTGGAAGACTGTATTTTTTCTTTCCCAGTGTGGTCTGTGTAAGTCTTTCACGGTGGCTTCGTTGCCTAGGACAGACTGTTGTTTTCCCATGTGGTGAGTTGTGTTTACTGATACGTTTTTGGGACTGTTGAAATTCACTTGGGATTCGTTTTGGCCACGATAGGGCCAAGAACAACTCAGGAGTTGTTTTTCCCTGTTAAGCTGTGATTGCTAATTAATTGCATGCGTGCAATGGTTGGTCTTCGGACTGTGTTGGGAGTAGGGATGGGGGCTTGGTTTGCTTGATAAACTTGGTGTGTTGGAAACCACACAGATAGAGCTAGAGGGCTAGCTTTCTTATCCACAACCCCTGAATAGCACTGGAAGGGAAGGCAGGGCCTGAGGGACTGTGTAGCAGAGAAGGGACTGATTCCTTGTGTTGGGTGTGTGTGGGTGTCTTAGAAGTCAGGCTAGTTCTGGTGTAGGTGTTCCTAGCTCTGTAATGGGCTCACCAGCTTAGCATTTATCCTTTCCCCACTCCTTGATGGCCTGATAAACCTAACCATGTTGGCTTGGCTGTCTTGTTGATGGCCTGATAAACCCAATTGTGTTGGCTTGGCTATGTTTTGTGTATCCTTGGCTATGTGTAAGCCTACTTGTTCCCTTATTCCTTGGAGAATCATGCCTAGCTCAGGGGTGGCAGCGCTACTGAGAGATTAAGGACCACACTGGCCTATGGTTGGGTGGAACGTTGCAGCGACGTAGCTAGTTGTGGAACGAGTTCTTATAAGATAAGTAACCTTGTCTATTTTACTTCTGCAATTCTATTTACTGTTAATGATTATGATGAACATGTTGAATGAATGCTTGTATGAATGTATGTTGCTTCCATTGCGTATGATAAATAATTGAATTTGTGTATGTTCTACTTCAATGCATTCTGTTTCAACATTTTTATGAATTCACATGTTCATGGGGCTGGTTGCCCAGATGGTTAACACCATGGTAGCGTCCTCTTCGCTGGTTGGAGGGTCAGGGACATTACAGTGTGGTATCAGAGCTCATGTTGTAGCATGGGCCTGAATGAGCCATGAAGGATGCAATGATAGAGGAAGTATTTCTTTCTGCCCAGCAGAGATAAGAAGTTATGATAGAAAACTTCCACCAAAAAATTGTCTAAGTGTTTGAACTGTCGGTTCATCGGAACACCTAGTGGGAAGGACTTCCGATGCAGCGGAGAGCTACGCAGAAGCACACCCGATGGAGGATAGCTGGAAGAAAATTGTGGGAAAAATTTCTAAGTTTTCATAGGATGTCGGCAGAACTTAGTGGATGTGGGAGCCACAGTTTAGGCAAAGATCAGCCAAAGGCCACCGAAATTCCGGCTCGATGTAATTGAAGAAACACCTGATTTTGACTTTCGATGTCAATGAAATTTAGTTGTTCAGACTGCCGGGGCTGTCAGTAGAAAATAGTTGTTAGGTTCGCCGATGCATAGTAGTTAGTGGTTTCGACCA
Source organism: Pseudotsuga menziesii (assembly GCA_001517045.1). Taxonomy (NCBI): domain Eukaryota; kingdom Viridiplantae; phylum Streptophyta; class Pinopsida; order Pinales; family Pinaceae; genus Pseudotsuga; species Pseudotsuga menziesii. Next base: position 434,867 of record LPNX010000205.1, on the reverse strand, counting down.
CCGTTATGCTTCGCGGAAAGAAGGAGAGAAGTGTTTTTGAAAAATTTGTCTAAGTGTTGAAGACCATCGGCGCTCGGTGAAAGATAGTGGTTTGGATCATTGATACTTAGCCAATTGAATGCCGTCGTTGTGGATGGATAGGACACTATGCTCTCGACAGGTAAGGCCTCCGGCCATTGACACAGTAAAGAAAGTTCGTTCAAAATCTTTCTAAGTAGTGAAAACATCGGCCATCGGAAGCAGGAAGTTGTTCGTGTGCCCGCCGTTTCAGAAGGCTAGATGACTATGGATCCGACACGCTGGAGAAAAGTAGACAAACGGATCACCAATGCGTAGTGCTTAGTGGATTCGACCGCCGATGAACAGTGGTGGAATCTAGTTGTTTTGACTACCGAAACGACGGATTGTTAGTTGGGATGAGACCCGATCTTGTACAAGGAAATTTTGAGTTTTTCCGTGGGATTTCCTAGCAGATTTCGACTATTTTTCCTTGGGATTTCCTTGAGATAGATGTTCTTTGATGAATAAAATATTGTGTTTGGGAAAAATTGTTATTTTATGATTTTCCCAGGAGAAGGTAAGTAATGCTGGTTTATATCAATGTAATGCATCTAACATTTGTGCTACTAACATGTTTGCAGAATCATAGTCACCTTCAAGGGTAGTATTCTGGGTAGTGCAGTTTGATAAGTAAGTGGTGGTTCAGTTATGAGAACCCATGATGGATATGATGCTCGGGATTCTTACGAGCGTGTGCAAGATGCCATGGGAGAAAATGTTCATAACGGAAATGATGGAGTAGAGTCTAATGGAAGGAGATTCCAAGAGACACCGTCAGATGTTGCAGCCACCATGAGAAGCTTGATCAAAGCCCAGGAAGAGCAGCATCAATTGAATGCTGTAATGTTGCAGATTCTGACAGAATTGCAAAGAAATATAGAATCTAGACGAGGTAAAGCAAGACCAGAAGGCAGTAAGAGTAGTACTAGGAGAAGGAGAAGGACTTCTAGTGGACCATCTGATTTTGAAGAATCCAGCAGGGATTCAAGTTCTTCTCCTCATAAAAGAAAAAGAAAGAGACACCATAGGGATCATTCTCGGGATGAATTTAAGAAGGCTAAACCTCCTACATTTTATGGTGAGGTAAAGACTGGACAAGAGGCTGAAGCTTGGCTTCTTGGGATAAAGAAGTACTTTCAAGTGCATGATTATTTAGGAAACATGAAGGAAAGAGTTGCCATATTCAATCTGAATGGAAGGGCATCCATTTGGTGGGAACACTTCAAGCAAGTGAAGAGGATCAGTGAAAGGAGACTTAAGTGGAAACAGTTCAAGAAGTATTTCAAGTAGAAATACCTCTCTGACAGGTATTATGATGACAAGATTAAGGAGTTCCATGAGCTGAGATTGGGACAGCAGACCATGGAAGAGTATGCAAATAATTTTTTGGAGCTGTTGAGGTATGTCCGGTACGTCAGAGATGAAAAAGTGAAGGTTCATTATTTTCTGAGTGGATTACCTCAGTCTTACAAAGATAGAATTGAGTTTTATGAACCTAGAACTCTTGAAGAAGCAATAAGGAAGGCTAAGTATTGCTATGAGCAAAGCAAAGGTAAACCGGATTACCATAAGGCATGGAAGGACAAGAAGAATGAGAAGTTTGACCAAAGAAAGAAAGGTTTCAAACCTTCTAACTTTAGGAATCAACAGAAGTAGCCATCCCAAGATGCGAGTAAGCCAGTTGGAGTGATAGGAGAAAAACCTAAAGATCCACAACAGAATAGAGGACCACTTCAATGTTAGAAATGTGGAGGACCCCACATGCGCAGAAATTGTCCACTCAAGAATGAGAGTGCAAGACCATCTTATAACATTCAGGAAGCAAAAACAGTGGGTCAAGTAGCAAGGGTAGTCCCTAGGATTTATGCAGCACTGGAGGACCGTCAAGCAGATCACCTGTCAACTGTGGTTGAAGTAGCATGTAAGATTGTTGAGCAATCTATTTCTATTTTGATTGACCCTGGTTCTACGCATAGTTACATTACTCCTAGAGTAGTGGAGATTTGTGTTTTTAAGAAAATAAAGCATAGGAAGTCTTGGTTAGTTCAGCTAGCCACTGTAACTAAGAGAAAGGTCAGTGAAGTGGTAGAGAAATGTCCATTGGTCATGAATGGATTGGTCACTTGTGTAGATCTGAATGTTCTACCGCTTGGTTCCTATGATGTTCTCATTTGAATGGACTGGTTAGAAGCTCACAGGGTGAAGCTTGACTATTACAATAAGACTTTCAAATGCATGAATGAAGAAGGGAACTTGGTAGTTGTGAGAGGCATTCCAAAGGTGATTTCAGTACGACAGGTTTCAGCAATGCAGTTAAAGAAGTTCTGTAGGAAGGGTTTCCAGTTGTATGTAGCTCATATTTTGGAGGCATCAGGAGATGAAACTCCTAGGTTGGAGGACTATCAAGTGTTACAGGAATTCAGGGACGTGTTTCCTGATGATATTCCAGGGCTTCCTCCAAAGAGGGACATTGATTTCACTATTGAACTTGTGCCAGGAGAAGCACTAGTGTCCAAGGCACCCTACAGGATGAGTACACCGGAGATGCTAGAGTTGAAGATGCAACTCCAAGAGTTGTTGGAAAAGAAATACATCCGGCTGAGTGTGTCTCCTTGGGGAGCACCAGTTCTATTTGTAAAGAAGAAAGATGGTACACTCAGGTTGTGCATTGATTACAGACAATTGAACAAGGTCACTGTGAAGAATAAATATCCTTTGCCTAGGATTGATGACCTCTTTGATCAAATGAGAGGAGCAAAGGTGTTTTCCAAGATTGACTTGAGGTCTGGTTACCATCAGGTGAGAATCAAGGATGAAGACATTCATAAGACAGCCTTTAGGACAAGGTATGGACATTATGAGTTTGTAGTGGTACCATTTGGTCTCACAAATGCACCAGCTACATTTATGTGCCTTATGAACAGTGTCTTCAGCAGGTATTTGGACAAGTTTGTTCTTGTTGGCTATGGTGGGCAGACCCGGGTTTACTATAATCAACCAACAACACCCCTAGCTCACTGGCCCTTTCGGCAACAGACCGCAGAGCGGCCTGAAGTCTCACCCGAGGTGATTCTAATGGGTTAGCCAAGGACTCAAGTGTCTTGGACCAGGTTCTGTGGTGATCCTACTTGTGACTCATAGCTCTTCTAGCTGTGTGGTCTCTTTCTCTGCGCGTCGCACGACTCCTCTGCTCGCGTCACTCGATCTCCTCATCTCGCAGCTCTTCTAGCCGTGAGATGTCCCTTCTACTGTCGTGCGGTCCCTTTCCACGTCGCACACTTTCACTGACTCGCGATGACTCCAGCCTTATCTCATCGTCGCGCACCAGGCGACACGTAACTTCCTCCCAGCGCTAAGCCCTTAACCTACGGTATCGCCTTCTTGTGATAACCTACTCCCACGGCTTAGCACACTTAGCGTTGTTCGTGTCGACTTGCAAGACTCAATATGACAGGTTGTTTAACACTGCGACTAGTGACTGTTCAAGCAAAGCATAAATGAACCCACATACAACATGCTGGAGACTTCAACTTACGTTTACCCTTCTATATTTCTATAAACTGATTAACACATTCATTCATTAAACTGTAAACAAAGTCCATGAAATAACTGATAAATGCACAAGTAAACATAACACATAAGTCAATCACATAACACTCGATTTTAAAGTGGTTCACCTCCAGGATGGAAGTTACGTCCACAGAACTGTGTTTTATTATAGCTCGGGGGAAGGTAAAACACAGTTCTGCTACACCGCATATGCAGCTCAAGATCTTCTCTCTTAGATCTCTTTTCCTCTCTATATTGCTCTCCTACAATATACTCTTCCCTCTCTGTCGATCCCTCCGGATCATTACATGCATGCTCTCTAAGCCATCTACTGGTTACAGTAAGATTGCTACCACTAACAACAAAACCAGAGCTCAACTCTATTACAATACAAGATAACTGTGAGCTAACAGACTCAATGGCTAACTATATGTTATCCGACTAGCTGGATGGCCTAAAATGCCCAAAATGCCAACCTTTTACAATACAAAATACATCCCTTTATAGGCAGCCCAAAGGTCTTGCCATTACAACACTATGGGCCTGTCCCAATAGTAACCCAAACCCTAACTAGTGACAGTCGGCCATATCTGTACTTGAGGTAGCCGCTTTCCATCACACCACACCTCTCTGCAGTCTTCCATGCTTCCTAGCGCTGATCATGGGTACTGTGCACTGCTTCCTTTTCTGTCCTTCATCTTCAATGCTTCAGCCTCATTGCTCCTTTTCCTTTATGAGGGTCACTGAGCCCTCCTGTCTTCGCCACTACCTTCAATGCAGTGGGTGAGCTCTCTCTTCTCGGCTGCTCAGGTACCGTCATCTTCCTTGACTTCTCTATCTTAAAAGTCATGGTTTCTGGCCTGCTCTGTAGCTGGAAATGTGCTATGGCATCATAGCACTATCTTATCTTCTCTCCGCCAAAACTATCTGTCCGCTAAACTAGCAGATTCTTCTGTAGCTGCGGGACCCTGCTCCAACAGTCCCCTAACACTTACTTGTGGCTCGCCCTCGAGCCACTACCAGCGGGCTTCTCCTGCTGTAGCTTTGCCTTGGCTTCCTGTGAAGCCTTATTAAACTTGTCTCGAAGTCCTGCGATGAGGGTGAAATCTGCTGCTTTAACAACCAACTGCTTCTTTTTCTATTTAGTAAACTCATCAGGTGCTACTCCTGTAGTGAAAAATTGAATAATATCAGCATAGTAATCATCTGCGATCTATATAGAAAACAACGGCGCATCTGGCAGATTGTCATCTAGGTTACTTGGCTCTTCTCCTGAGTCTATCTGTGACAAATGATCAGGTCCAGCATTTAGTCTTCCTAGTTTCACAATGATTTCAAAATTGTACTCCTGAAAGAGGAGTAACCATCTGCAGATTCTCCCCCCTAACACTGGCTTATTGACCAAATACTTTAACGTGGAATGGTCAGTGAACATCTTAAACGAGGAACCCAACAGGTAGTTCCTGAACTTCTACAGCGCGTACACCATAGCTAGGCCTTCTCTTTCTATTGTGGTGTAGTTCTTTTCTACTGTCGATAGCTTTCTACTGGAGTATGCGATAGGATGGTCAATGTCCCCTTCTCCTGGTTGCGTTAAGACAACCCCTAGTGCGATGCCTGATGCATCCACATGTACATGAAATGGCTTAGTCCAGTCTGGAAATACTAAGATGGGTGCTGTAACCATCTTCTCCTTAAGTGTGTCTAGACTCTGCTGACATTCCTCATTCCATAGGAATTTTACATCCTTCTTTAGCAATTTCTCCATCGGCGCTGTAATCTTTGCATAGCCCTTGATGAATTTTCTGTAGTACTCGGTATGACCAAGTACTGTCCTCAGTTGCTTGACTAAGTTGGGTGCTGGAAGATTTACAATGATGGCGATCTTCGCGGGATCTACCATCAAGCCTTGTCTGCACACAATATGACCCAACAAAATACCGAATGGTGCACAAAATATACATTTTTTCAAGTTTAGAGAAATCTGGTACTGCCTACATTTCTCTAACATCAGTCTTAAGTCTCCTATGTGCTTGTCGATTAGTCCAAATACAGTCCAATCATCAAAATATACTTCTAGGAATTTATGAATGTATTCTTTAAATACAGCAACTACTACTCTAGAAAATATAGCTGGTGCATTCTTAAGACCAAAGGGCATTAACGTATACTGGAACGAGCCCCATTCTGTTGCAAAGGTGGTCTTGGATCGATCTTCTGGATGTATTTTGATCTGATGGTAGCCTGAAAAGCCATCAGTGAAGGAGTAGACCTCCTGTCCTCCCACGTTGTCTAATACCTCATCAGTGAACGGTGTCAGAAACGGATCGTGAAGTGATGCATCGTTGAGATTGCGCAGATCAACACAGATCCTGATGTCTCCTTTGGTTTTCTTTTCCTATACGACCATGGGGCTAACCCATTCACTTTCTTCTACCAGCTCAATGATGCCTGCCACTAGCATCTTATCGATCTCATCCTTTACTTTTTCTTTATAGCGCAGATTCAATCTATATGGGTGCTGCTTTACTGGTCTAGCATCCTCCTTCAATGGTATCCTCATGACTCCCAGGTCGCCAACTATTCCCTTCATCTCTGTGAACTTGGTGGGAAATAGGTCCTGATAGTCATGCAATAAGTCGGCAATCTGTCCGACAGTTTCATCACTCCAATAATCTCCAATAGAGGCAAAATTAGGTTCTGCATTTGTGCCAATATTGATCTTTTTAATCTTGATGGGCTCTGTGATTGTTGGAATCTCTAACTGTGGTCCCTCAACATCGCAAGTCCCTTCCAACTCTGGAATGTTGGTACTGCGAGGATCCTCATCCTCATCCTCTGGTTCTGCTTGAAAGTTATAGCACTCTAGCGCCTCTGTTAACTGAACGGCCCACTCAGGTTGAGTTTGTACTAATGGGGTATAGTCCTCAAATATCTTGATCTTTATTATGTCTAAGCACTGATCAACATTCGGATACTCAGATTCAAAAGTGAAGGTGAGTAGAAAGCTGTCTATCATAAGGGGCCATGTAGTCATTCCCTTGCACAATTCTGTCTTTGTATACCAATTCCTTGGAACTGTGTCCAAAGTGTGAATGAATCGGTGAACCCATTCATCCTCAGGAATGTTCGACCAATTTTGTGCGCATGTCTGAATGTGTGACCTGGGGTCACTCTCTCCTGTGTACTTCTGCTGAACGTAATCGGTGTCAATGGAGAATCTGATGGCCATCAATCTTTTAACATCATCCCATGATGCGATATTCTCTTTGTGTGCATACCATCATCTTGCAGGTGTGGCTCGTACTGCAAGATCCATAGCTGCGATCCTCTGTTCATGAGGAATCTATCGTTCAAACTGCTCGAGAAAGTCCTGGATATCAGTTAGACCATGAAACGCTGGAATCTCATTGATCTCTGCGCCAATCCATCGCAGTGACTTAGTCAAGTACGCACATCTGCGCACTGAGACTTCGTGAAGTCTGTTTTGCCAGTTTTCTAGACCAACCTCTGAATTCGATGCGCATGAGCTGTCGCATCGCCAACTAATGTTCCCTTCTGCGGTTGGGTTAACATAGTCGCCCTGGTTTGTAGTCATCTGATAGAGGCTCTCTATGTTATGTGCCTCCTGTTCTGCTCAGATAGGTTCAATATATATAGGACCCTGAAAAGGATCCAACGGTGCGATGACCCCGTTCTGTGCGTCCTCAAAGGTCATTTGTCTTCTCTTTAGGTCGATAACAGCCATGTTACCGATCGCCCAATCAATGCCTAGTAGTGCTGGATACGGTTTACTGTCGCCAATGATTTCTATAACTTCAAAGTCCGCAAAGCTGCGAACTCCGTCAACGTCAACTGACACTTGCGGTAACCGACCCAGGGGTGTTACCCATTGTTGATTAGCTAATCTCATATGGATAGGCGATCTGGTTAACTTAGGGCTACCCATCTGTTCCCATGTCTTCTTAATCAGAACGTTTACATATGATCCTAGATCTAGGATGACCTCATCCATTTCAAACTCTCCAAGCTGAGCTGTGAGTCGCATCTCCCTCCCTGTTCTTGTATGTCCTAAAATATTATGAACAGCACTCTGTGTACTGCTCACGGAAGAGGATGGCTGACACTGATCGACTATGCGCTGAAGTTTTGTGATAGCTTGCTCATTTCTTACTAGTTTTAGACAACTCCGCAGGAAGGAGTATACGCTTCCTGCCATCTCCTCCTCATTGCATCTTCCAGATGTGGTAGCCTACGATGTCTGTACAAGGCTATCGCCACAAGGTGTTTGTTGTGGTACTCCCCTAGACGGTGGTACCTGCGATCCTGATTGCGTAGGGTCATCAAAGAAAGACTTAGCTTCCTGAAATGTATGTTTATTCTTTTGTAGGTCGAGTGGTGTTGCTTTACTAGGAGCTCTGCGCACCCACTGCTGTCCTGTGTTCTTTTCCATCTCCTGCGATGTCCCACTGGTAGAAACACCGCTCCGAGTCACAATATTGACTCTTGGTTCTGGCTCTGCCTGCTCAGCAGCAATAAGCTGGATGATCTGGTGTACTGCAGGCTTAGGTTCTCTGATCTTAGCTATCAAGGTAGGACACTCCTCTATGGTATGATCATAAGATTTGCAGTAGTTACAAGTGGTAGTGGGACTCTGACAGTCCCAAGCATAGTGGCCTACAACTCCACAGTTATAACAAGTAACTGGGCCGCGACCACGGCCAAAACCTTCTCCTCGTGCAAAGCCTCCTCCATGGCCTCGTCCTCTGAATCCTCCTCCACTACCACCATAAGCCGGATCCTGCTGTGGTCCTACTACTGGACCCTATGTTTCTGATTGGACTTTGTACAAGTCTTGCTTTGCTCCAACCATCATATCATAGGCTCTGCAATCATGTTCATCATGGCCCACAGACTTGCATAAGATGTAGTATAAGTTCTTAGGTGTCTGCACATACTTCTGAAGTAAGGGGCACTGGTGAGGTAGATGTCCTCGCGTTTTACATATCTCGCACCATGGCCCGTGGGTCTGTGGTAAGGGGTTAGGAGCCCCTGTTTCTATATATTCTACAAAGACTGGACAATTGTCTTTACTATGGCCCTATGCTTTACATTTTATGCACCATATATCTTGCGCAACTTCTTTCCCTTTCTTCAGGTCATGCAATTGTAATGTAAGATTAGCCAACTGGTTCTATAGAGTTGTCATGCCTGTACTAGTCTCAGCTAGAGGTGAAGCCTCGAGTTTCATTGCCATCTCCAACGCGTCATCCTGCGTCTGGAGTTTTTGCTGCATTAACGACATTCTGATGTGAGGGAGCAGCGCTGCGATAAACCATTCCTTATGCTGCTCCGGCGCGAACTCAAAACTGACTTGGTCTATAAGGGCTTTGAATTTCTGATCAAAGTCCCACATCGACTCTGTAGGTAGCTGCTTAATGTCTTTGAGTTCTGTTATACACTGTGACTCAGACTTAGGTTTCTTAAACTCTTTAATCATGGCGGTCTTGACCTGGGCAAGTGTCCTGGGTGCTATGGTATACTTGATATACCATGTTAAGGCGCGATCTTTGAGTGTGGTGACTAACTGTACAAGTTTAAGATTATCATCATTGATGGTTTTAATGGTCCACATGGCTTCACATAAAAACCAGTGCTGCTCTGGGTCTTCTGCCCCTGTTCCCTTAAATATAGGTAACTTCATATCATCCCCCATTCTATTTCTACGTAGTGGATGTTGATTTATTGTGTTACTACCACTCGGCGGTGTAGGTGAAGGTGATGTAGCGGTGGTAGGTACTGTCTGTGAGCTAGTAGATGGAGTTCCTACGGGATTGTTCTGAGTCCCGGTCTGTTTCTGTGGGGTATAAGGGTGGTAAGGGATACCCCCTTTTGAACCTTCTGTAGTACTAGGACTCTGCTGTCTAGTATATCTGGACTGTCTTCAAATATTGGAGATCTGAAATATACTTTATACTTCTTTCCACTACGTGTTCATCCAATGTCATCAAAATCACTTTCAAACTCTTGTGACATTACTATCTCTACTTATTCATCTGAAACTAGATCCATTGTTCCTTTTTCATGTAATAGCATCTTAATGGACAAGTTTAAAGATCTTAGGTACTTACCATGATATCTTTTGAAGAAGTAGCACTCAGCCTCGCTGAAGCTTTTCGTCTGGTCAACTGCAAACTCTGTGACGAAGCCTCCTAGCACACTCGCAAGCCAGAAGTCTACTGCCCTCGTGAGGGGATTATCAAGGTTCTCCACGGTCTGAATCAGCTCCGGTGTCCAGACAACGTCTCTTTTCTTTTTGAATATGCCTGTATCAGTTAGCTTCTCTAACCAGTCATAAAGCTTGTTTCCAAAGGTAGCAAAAAATATCGCATGTATGTCTATAATGATATGTTTTTGTAACCAGGCCTCTGTGTTCAGTTTAGGGCTCCTGTTCTCTCATTCAGCAAACTCTTTCAGGTTAGACCAAACCCACTCGTTGAGTTCGTCTCTCGTAGGATGCCACCAGAACATTAGCGCTCTGTTTGTTCAAAGCCGATAACGGAACCATTTGTTGGCTATCATGGGCAGACCTAGGTTTACTATAATCAACCAACAACACCCCTAGCTCACTGGCCCTTTCGGAAACAGACCGCGGAGCGGCCTGAAGTCTCAACCGGAGTGATTCTAATGGGTTGGCCAAGGACTCAAGCATCTTGGACCAGGTTCTGTGGCGATCCTACTTGCGACTCGTAGCTCTTCTAGATACGAGGTCTATTTCTCTGCACGTCGCACGACTCCTCTGCTTGCGTCACGTGATCTCCTCGTCTTGCAGCTCTTCTAGCCGCGAGATGTCCCTTCTACTGTTGTGCGGTCCCTTTCCACGTCGCGCACTTTCAATGACTCATGATGACTCCAGCCTTATCGCATCGTCGCGCACCAAGCGACACGTAACTCCCTCCCAGCGCTAAGCCCTTAACCTACGGTATCACACACTGCAGCTCCTCTGCCGGTGCGGTATCGCCTTCTTGCGATAACCTACTCCCGCGGCTCAGCGCACTTAGCGTTGTTCATGTCGACTTGCAAGACTCAATATGACAGGCTATTTAACACTGCGACTAGTGACTGTTCAAGCAAAGCATAAATGAACCCACATACAACATGACGGAGACTTCAACTTACGTTTACCCTTCTATATTGCTATAAATTGATTAACACATTCATTCATTAAACTGTAAACAAAGTCCATGAAATAACTGATAAATGCACAAGTAAACATAACACATAAATCAATCACATAACACTCGATTTTAACGTGGTTCACCTCTAGGATGGAAGTTACATCCACAGAACTGTGTTTTATTATAGCTCAGGGGAAGGTAAAACACAGTTCTACTGCACCACATATGCAGCTTAAGATCTTCTCTCTTAGATCTCTTTTCCTCTCTATATTTCTCTCCTACAATATACTCTTCCCTCTCTGTCGATCCCTGTGGATCGTTACATGCATGCTCTCTAAGCCAGCTACTGGTTACAGTAAGATTGCTATCGCTAATAACAGAACCAGAGCTCAACTCTATTACAATACAAGATAACTATGAGCTAACAGACTCAATGGCTAACTATATGTTATCCAACTAGCTGGATGGCCTAAAATGCCCAAAATGCCAACCTTTTACAATACAAAATACATCCCTTTATAGGTAGCCTGAAGGTCTTGCCATTACAACACTGTGGGCCTGTCCCAACAGTAACCCAAACCATAACTAGTGACAGTCGGCCATATCTGTACTTGAGGTAGCCGCTTTCCGTCACACCACAACTCTCTGCAGTATTCCATGCTTCTCGGCGCTGATCATGGGTACTGTGCACCGCTTCCTTTTCTATCCTTCGTCTTCAATGCTTCAGCCTCATTGCTCCTTTTTCTTTATGAGGGTCATTGAGCCCTCCTGTCTTCGCCGCTACCTTCAATGCAGTGGCTGAGCTCTCTCTTCTCGGCCGCTCAGGTACCATCATCTTCCTTGACTTTTCTATCTTAAAAGTCATGGTTTTCGGCTCTGCTCTGTAGCTGGAAACATGCTACGGCGTCATAGCTCTATCTTATCTTCTCTCCGCCAAAACTGTCTGTCCGCTAAACTAGCAGCTTCTTCTATAGCTGCGGGACCCTGCTCCATTAGTTCTTGTTTTCCTTGATGACATTCTTGTTCATTCTAAGAATGAGGGAGAACATTAAGAACATTTGAGATTGACATTGCAATTGCTCAGGGAGCATCAGTTGTATGCAACACTGAGCAAGTGTGACTTCTATAGAGATAGAATTCAGTATTTGGGTCACATTATCTTAGAGGAGGGTATATCTATGGACCCTGAAAAGATTGAAGTCATTATGAATTGGTCTACTCCAAGAAATGAGACAGATGTAAGATCTTTTATGGGACTTGCAGGATACTATCGAAGATTCATTGAGGGATTCTCCAAAGTTGCACATGCCATCCGATTCTTTGCAAAAGAAGGGGATAAAGTTCGAATGGACATCGAGGTGTGAAGAAAGTTTCCAGCAGTTGAAGAATCTTCTCACCAGTGCACCAGTATTGAGGGTTGCAGATCCAGTGAAAGATTTTGTGGTGTGTACCGATGCATGCGGACAAGGGCTTGGAGGAGTCCTTATGCAGGACAACCATGTGATATGTTATGAGTCAAGAAAGCTGAAGGAGCATGAGAAGAACTATGCCACTCATGATCTAGATCTTGTAGCCATAGTACATGCCCTCAAGATGTGGAGGCATTACTTGATGGGTAGAAGATTCGAGCTTAGAACAGACCATTGTGGTCTGAAGTATCTATTTGATCAGCCTACTCTGAATGCTAGACAAGCAAGATGGCTGGAATTTTTATGTGAATTTGATTTTTAAATCAAGCACATAAAAGGGAAAGAGAATAAGGTAGCTGCTGCACTCAGCAGGAAGGTATAGAAAATGCATGTGGCATCTCTTAGTATTTGTCAATCAGATTTGAGGCAGCAGATTGTTGATCATGTTGCTGGAGATGAATTGTACGAGCAGGTAAAAGACAAATTGCAGCAGCAAAGTCTTGAGAAGAGGTATGAGGGATATAAATTGGAAGGAGATGGACTTCTCACTTATAAAGGTAGAATTTATATTCCAAATGTAGCAGATTTGAGGAGAGTTGTTATGGATGAAATCCATCAAGCTCCGTATTCTAGTCACCCAGGATATCAAAGGACAATTGCTATGGCTAGAAAGCAGTACTTCTAGCCAGGAATGAAAAGCGATATGGCTGAGTACATTTCAAGGTGCATGAAATGTCAATAGGTAAAGGTTGAGCATCAACATCCAGCAGGTTTGTTGCAGCCTTTGCCAGTTCCAGAATGGAAATGGGAAGTTATTTCCATGGATTTTATTACAGGGTTGCCGATGACTTGGAGACAACATGATTCCATCATGGTTGTGGTGGATAAGTTGACAAAGGCAGTGCATTTTATACCGGTTAAGTCTACGCATAAGACTGATGACATTGCAAAGATCTTCATGAAGGAGATTTTTAAATTGCATGGATTGCCTAAGGCAATAGTCTCTGATTGTGATGTCAAGTTCACTTCCAACTTTTGGAAGGGGCTGTTTGTAAATTTGGGTACAAAGCTAAACTTCAGCACTGCATACCATCCTCAGACAGATGGGCAGACAGAGAGAGTTAATCAGGTACTTGAAGACATGCTTCGCATGTACGTAATGGACAAACCAACCAAGTGGGAACATTACTTGCACTTGGTAGAGTTTGCTTATAACAATGGACAGCAGGAATCCTTGGGGATGAGTCCATATGAAGCTTTGTATGGAAGAAGGTGTATGACACCAGTGACTTGGGATAACCCAGTGAACAGGATTGTGCTTGGACCAGAATTTCTCAAGGAAATGGAGCAAGAGGTTGTAAAGATCAGACAAAATTTGAAAGCAGCACAGGACAGATAGAAGAGCTATGCAGATAAGCATAGGGTGAATAAAGAGTTCAGTGTTGGGGATCATGTTTACCTCAGAGTGAGAGCAAGGAAGAGTTCCTTGAATCTTGGAAGTTGTGCCAAGTTGTCACCTAGATATTGTGGGCCATTTGAAGTGCTTGAAAGAATAGGGCTGGTTGCATATAGAATTGCATTGCCTGCTAGCACTAGAGCTCATAATTTTTTTCATGTTTCTTTGCTTAAAAGATATGTACATGTTCCTAACCATGTGATAAATTGGGATGTAATTCAGGTGGAACCCGAGGGAGAGTTCCGAATCAAGCCAATGTGCATCCTCGACAGGAAGGTCATAATGCTCTAGAACCGGGCCATAGGTCAGGTAAAGGTGCAATGGGAGCACTACGGACCTGAAGAGGCTACATGGGAGCTAGAGGATGCCATGCGATTGGCATATCCATTTTTGTTCAATTCTGTGAAACACCGAGGCGATACCAGTGTAGCATTTTGTTCAAATTTTGTAAAGCACCGAGGACAGTTCTATTGAAGGGGGAGGGGAATGTAACACCCCAGTTTTTACCCTGTTGCATTAGATGTATATGATGTATATATTGTAAATAGTCATGGTGCGGAGCTAAAGGCCAAGGCCCCACCATTGATTGGTTATGCTATGTTTCGGGTTGAAATTGTCACCGATGGTATATCGGGGCATGCGACATACATATTAAGTTTTTTCATCATGTAAATATGCATCTTTAATTAAATGAACCCAACCAGCTATGCTCACTGCAACCATAATGAAAAGGGCATGATTTTCTCAAGGATAAGGTGGGGGAATTGTTAAACCATGAACCAATGGGGAAAAGCCATGTGTCAGCTGCTAAAACCCTTTTTGAATTGCCCATCTCCCCTTGTCTTATCCAACTACAAATTTTAATGTTCAACTGAGTAGTTGAGGTAGTTATGGCTGGGAGTGGAGTGTGGCAGGACTGTCAGTCCTTGCCCACACACACACTCCACCAGTGGGTTGACCTCATGATGGAAAAAAAACCATCGCCATCACTCCAGCGGACTCCACTCTCTCCACTACCATGCATTCTCCCCATTGTCTGTTCATCCTCATGCAGGAGCAGAAGTCTTGCTCATTCTCATGCACAGGATTTTCCTGGTTTTACTCATGCAGCTTTCCTCTATGGATTTTGTGGATGGTGTGGGCATATACCTTCCTCACAGATTGATTTGTGGGTTCGCTGTGGTCTCCATTACATTGTGTTTCATTGGGGTCTTCTTTACATTTTTGGGATGGGAGTCTATTCATTTTCACGCACAGGAATCTATTCTGTTTGGTCTCACGCAACCAAGAGGGGAGCCGCTTATCAGTTGTCATTCACGTTATTCCACAGAGTGGAATTGAGTGTGTTTTCCCTCTGTATTTTGGGGTCTGGTGCAAGTTTTCCTCACGCACAGGTTGGAATATTGTATTTTTTCTTTCCCAGTGTGGTCTGTGTAAGTCTTTCCCGGTGGCTTCGTTGCCCAGGACGGATTGTTGTTTTCCCAGTGTGGTTTATGTAAGTCTTTCCCCGTGGCTTCATTGCCCAGGATGGACTATTGTTTTCCCGTGTGGTGAGTTGTGTTTACTGATACGTTTTTGGGACTGTTGAAATTCGCTTGGGAGTCATTTTGGCCATGATAGGGCCAAGAATGACTCAAGAGTCATTTTTCCCTGTTAAGCTATGATTGCTGATTAATTGCATGTGTACAATGGTTGGTCTTCGGACTGCATTGGGAGTAGGGATGGGGGCTTGGTTTGCTTGATAAACCTGGTGTGTTGGAAACCACACTGATAGAGCTAGAGGGCTGGCTTTCATCTCCACAACCCCTAAATAGCACTAGAAGGGAAGGCAGGGCCTGAGGGATTGTGTAGCAGAGAAGGGACTGATTCCTTGTGTTGGGTTTGTGTGGGTGTCTTAGAAGTTAGGCTAGTTCTGGTGTAGATGTTCCTAGCTCTGTAATGGGCTCACCAGATTAGCATTTAGCCTTTCCCAACTCCTTGATGGCCTGATAAACCTGACCATGTTGGTTTGGCTGTCTTGTTGACGGCCTGATAAACCCAACTGTGTTGGCTTGGCTATGTTTTGTGTATCCTTGGCTATGTGTAATCTTGCTTGTTCCCTTATTCCTTGGAGAATCATGCCCAGCTCGGGGGTGGCAGTGCTGCTGAGAGATTAAGGAGCACGCTGGCCTATGGTTGGGTGGAACGTTGCAGCGATGTAGCTGGTTGCGGAACGAGTTCTTATAAGATAAGTAACCTTGTCTATTTTAGTTCTGCAATTCTATTTACTGTTAATGATTATGATGAACATGTTGAATGAATGATTGTATGAATGTATGTTGCTTCCATTGCGTATGATAAATAATTGCATCTGTGTATGTTCTATTTCAATGCATTCTGTTTCAAGGATATGCTCAGATAACAGCCTCTATGGAAAAGCAGTTGAAGAAAGATATTAGGTTTGAATGGACACCTGAGTGTCAAGCAAGCTTGGATATTTTGAAGGAAAATATGGTAACTACCCCTATCTTAGTATTCCTTGATTGGAATAAGGAGTTTCATGTGCATGTCGATGCATCCTCCATTGCTCTGGGAATAGTATTGGCTCAGTTAGGTGAAGTATTTGGTTAACAAGCCTGTGCTAGGTGGAAGGATATGCAGATGGTTGATTCTGTTTCAGGAATATGACTTTGAGATCATAGTCAAACCTGGAAGACTGAACCTAGGTCCTGGCCACTTGTCGAGGCTTGAGTCAGGAGAAGAGCCCATTAGCTTAGACGAAGGTCTTCCTGATGCCCAGTTGTTTTCCATCCAGATGGTTGATGATTATTTCCATGATATTTTTTAGTATTTGTCTACAGGTTTTGCACCTACTTAAATGACAACGCAGCAAAAGAAATAGCTGGTGGTTAGAGCAGTCGACTTTACCTTAATAGCAGGACAGCTATATAAGATGGGACCAGATGAAATACTGCGCAGATGCGTCCTGGAGCATGAAAAGCCATTAATTTTGCCTGAGGCACACTCTGGTGCAGCAGGAGGTCATTACGCAGGAAAAGCTACAGCACAGAAGATTCTGACAGTCGGATTGTGGTGGCCCACAATTCATAAGGATGCAAGAGAATATTGCCACAGCTGCGACATTTGTCAGAGGACAGGCAAACCATCCAGGAGGGATGAGATGCCTCTAGTTCCGCAGGTAACTTTACAACCCTTTGATAAATGGGATATTGATTTTGTTGGACCTATCAATCCCCCTGCAAAGAAATCCGGAGCAAGATACATTATTACAGCAACTGACTACCTTACTCGTTGGGCCAAAGCTCAACCAGTCAAGACCTGTAGTGCTGCTATAGCTGCAAAGTTTATCTTCGATAACATCTTGTCAAGATTTGGGTGTCCTAGAATTCTTATGAGTGATCAAGGATCACATTTCTTAAATAAGACTATTGAAGTATTGACTGAAGAATTTCAAATATATCATCTGAAGAGTACTGCCTATCATCCTCAAGCAAATGGAACTGTCGAAGCCTTTAACAAGATCCTTGAACACGCTCTGACGAAGGTTTGCAATGCTAACAGAAATGATTGGGACCTTAGAATTCCAGCAGTACTATGGGCTTATAGAACCACCTGCAAGAAGTTGACAGGACATACACCTTTTAGGTTGGTTTATGGACAAGAAGCAGTCATGCCCATGGAGTACATTGTCCCTAGCCTCAGAATATCTGCTTTTACAGAGATGGATGACCGAGATATGATGAAATAAAGGCTAGAAAAGATACTAGAACTTGAAGAGGACAGATTCATTGCAGGGTTCCAGCAGCAAGTACATAAAGCTAGAGAAAAATCATGGCATGATAGACACATCAAGAAGAAGCAGTTCCAACAGGGTGATCTTGTGCTCTTGTATGACAACGAATTCATGAAATTCCCGGGTAAGTTCAAGAAACATTGGAAAGGACCATACATAGTGAAGAAAGTTACTGATGGTGGCGCAGTCCAGTTAGCTAAATTGAATGGAGAAATTTTACCTTCCATGGTGAATGGAAGTAGGTTAAAGAAGTCCAGGGACAAACCGGGACCCCTTGATCAGGAGTAACAGCATGAAGGACAGTCTAAGTACCAAGAACAGTTCAAATTGGGTACTAGACTATAATGAAGTTGTTCTCAAAGCTACGAAGTGTTGAAGACTGTCAAAGTCTGAAGGTTGAAGTTTGGTTGCCGTATAGGTCAGGATGGGTTGAAGGTGCATATCGTGTCGAAGGTACTTATCAAGGCAAAGTTGAAGTTAGTGGTTATGTCAAAGATCAAAGGTGTGTCGCAGCCTAAAATGTGACGGATGGGACAAACTACACTTGGCGGCATCGGCATGAGAACTTCCCTAACTGCCTGCAATGATGAGATTTTGGGAAAATTTGGCACCGTGTGGACAGGATTTCTGCCACTCCATCAGATTCAGCATCATTAATGGACCATGATGACAGATTCTGTTGCGGGATTCTATAAGATGCTACACCGGCCTGCGACTCCTGCATTGTGCATCTCTTTGAGTTTCTTCAGTTAGAACTATGTCGAATGATAATGAAGTCCAGGAGTTATTACGATTGGTCAAGGAAAGAGCTCTTCTGAACCTTCTGAGCAATCCACCCATGCAGCCATGTTCAACCAAGGCACAAAGAAAGGCAGAAGTTCACCCTAAGAGGAAGGAAGACAGGCAGAAGTGCGCTCTAAGCTGCACGAAGAAAATCACCGGTCTTCACAGGAAGCCTCTGAAACATCCCAAGATGTATCCTCCTGGTTTGGCAGAACCGAGGCGGCTGTTTGTCTTATGCACCTTGACACACAATTATGGGGACCCTAAGTTGTGGATGGTCAAATGTTCGGCAAGCAGATCGAAGGATGGGGTCGCTGATAGATCCAGAAGGCCTTAACCAGCATAAATATTACGAAGGAAAGGAACAAGCAGCGCACTATGTTTCACCAACAAGATTCTACCACCAGAAAAAGCAGCTGAGTGTCCCGGGATGGGACACTGGTGAGTCTTAGGGGCCTGTTGGGGTGCACATTCTAACGGTCCTTAAGGTGGGTAACTCCATGGAGTTATGGGAGTTTGTAAGTGGATTTACGACTCAAAATAGTCTTAGGGGTGTCAGGGTTGAGTAAAAACCTCCTTTTGTAATAAACCCATGGTTTAAGTCCAGGGTTTAGGGTTCGGGGTGCCCATGGTTTAAGCCCATGGTTTTATAATAAGTGCACTATAAATAAGCTCTCTTGTAAAGAAGTCAGTTTAGGCTTTTGATGTAAGATGAATTAATGCGAAACTAAGGCTATTTTGTAAGAGAAGGTTAAGTCCCAGTTGTGTGCATGGATGACCTCTGCAGCTGTGTACACAGAGGGTTTTGGGTGATAAAGGAAATCTGCAGCTGTGTGCGCAGAGGCCTGTAGCTGTGTGCGCAGCTTTGAGGACTTGAAGAGATCTGCAGCTGAGTGCACAAATCAGAACTGTGGTTTTTGTAAAGAGTTGAATAAAACACAGTTCTGTGGACGTAACCCCTAAACTGGGGGTGAACCACATTATATCGTGTGTTATGGGTTTCGTTGTGTTGTTGTTATGTTCTTTATGCATTGATAAATATACATCTGATAAGTAAGATCACTGCTAAATATTAACTTCGCTGGAATTCCCAATAAAGGGTTAAGCAAGGCACAATTTGTTTATCTAACCACGAAGCTAAATAAGTAACTATTAAAGTTTTGCATTGTATGATTATAAGTGTTAGAAACTAAAGGTACAGTATTATCCCTCTTCTGCTTGTAGAAACCTGATTCTACGGCACCCCATAGCTGTTTCGGGTGAGAATGCAACCTATTCATAGGTTTTTTCCGAAAGGGCCAACACTATGGGTCTTTTGTTGGTGCGAAGTTAATGGTATAAAGCCTGGGTCTGCCCTATAGCCCAACATATACAGAATTCTGTGATCTGAATTTGGCATGTCCTAAATACAATTTCCCAATGCCCTTCATCGATCGTATCATTGATGCATGTCCTGGACATGATGTCTTTTCCTTCATGGACGACTTTTCCGGATACAACCAAATCCAGATCTGGAAAGAAGATCATTAAAACACTGCATTTACAACACCTTGGTTCACATTTGAATATCGATTAATTCCCTTTGGTCTAAAGAATTATAGAGCCACCTTCCAATGCACCATGACATATTGTTTACACGACCTCACCCACATCATATTGGTCTACCTAGATGAGCTTACCGCTCGATCATGAAAGAAAGCACAACATGTAGACGACTTGCGGCAAGTATTTTTGCAATGTCGCAAGTACAAAATTTGCTTGAACCCCCTAAAGTGCATTTTTTGTGTCCCATCAGGACGTCTGCTTGGGTTCATCGCATCCTACAAAGGGATAATAGTTGACCCTCTCAAATTTCAAGCCATCCTTGATCTCCCTCCACCAAAAACTCTATGCCAACTACAGAGCCTCCAAGGCAAGGCCAATTTCCTTTGCCGCTTTGTACCAGAGTATGCGACAAAAGCCCATGGATTTGGAGGCCTGCTCCATACCAACATTCCCTTTGTTTGGGATCAACAAGCACAGGAATCATTTAGTGCACTCAAACAAGCCCTGGCTTCTGCACCATTACTCTCAGCACCAAACTTCACCTGATACTTCATTATTTATGTGTCGGCTTGGGAAAATGCCATTGCCAGAGTCTTGGTCTAGGAATAAGATGCTTGTCAAGAGAACGTAATTTATTACGTTAGCCAAAATATGACAGGTCCCCCACTGTGATATTCACCCGAGGAAAACCTGGCCCTCACCATTGTTTTCTCGCCTCAAAAATTGTGCCACTACATTATTGTAAACCATACCAGAGTAGTGGCTGATTCCAACTCAATGCGGTACCTCTTAATCTGTCAAATCCTACAAGGTTGCATAGCCAAGTGGGTAGTCATTCTCCAAGAGTTCAAGTTGGAGTTTGTTTCCCCGAAAAACACAAAGGCACTAGCTCTGGCTGCACTCATGACAGATCTTCCCCCATCAACCACATCACCACCACCCAAGGATGACCTTCCCGATGACTTCCTATTCGTCATATCCATGAAAGACCCATGGTATGGGGGAATCCTTCTATATTTACGCACTCAGAAGTTCGCAGCGCACTTAAACTGTGAAGATAGGTGACACATCTGACATCAAGCCACTCACCATATTCTTATTGGAGATATTTTATATCGTCGGGGCATTGACACCATATTACAACATTGCCTCACCAATGAGGAGGCCGAGATAGTGATTAACGATGGTCATAGTGGAGCCTGTGGTGGCCACCTTTCAGGTATGGAAACCGCCCAAAACATTCTACATGCCAGCTACTTTTGGCCTTCCATATTCACTGATTGCATAGAGATAGGCAAACACTGTCGCAACTGTTAGCTCTTTGTGCCAAAGGCAAGAACCCCCCCTGCACCATTACACCCTGTAGTCATAGTCGGTCCCTTTTATAAATGGGAAATTGACTTAATGACAATCAACCCTACCTCAACCAATAGTCATAAATATATCATTGTGGTTGTTGATTACTTCACTAAGTGGGCCAAGGCCATGCCTATGTTCGATTGCAAAAGTGAAACGACGGCACGTTTCTTCTTTAATCACGTCATTTCATGATTTGGTGTTCCCAAATAGTTAGTTTCAGACCATGGTAAACATTTTGAAGACGTGTTTTTGACTAAGCTTTCAGCCATGTTGAAATTCGACCACGAGTACTCATCTTCCTAGTACATCTAGGGAAATGGCCAAGTTGAAGCAGTTAACAAAATCATCAAAACAATGCTCCAAAGGATGGTAGGAAACCATAAAACCAACTAGCACCACATGTTGTTCTCCACCCTATGGGCTTATCACACATTGTTGGAAAAAACCCACCAACAAATCCTCACTGACAAGGGTTCTCACTCTGTCAATGCTAAACCAGCCCGATCTCCTTGAGTAGTGGCCCAGACAGGTTTTACCCTTCCTAGCAACATCTGTAGAGTGGATGAAGTCTCACTCGAGATGTTCAAGGGAGAGCTGCTGGAACCAAGTTTTCGGTGGTAAGAAGGGAAGATATGGCATCTGTGGCTTCGAAAGCATAACTATGAGATTACTCCAAGTCACTCGAATGAAATAAGATAGTTATCACAATTCATCTTCACAACTACGGATCTAACAGATCACATCATTCATTTATCACAGTAGTATCATTCATAAAACAACTTTAATAAGCTTCATCATCATTCATCAAAATTGTGACAGAATTGGGATAGATCGCATCATCAGTTCATTGCAGCAACTTCAGTAAATCATAAACAGATTCAATACACTTCTCATTGACATTGCAGCAGAGAAAACAGGAAATAGAAGACAGCATTTAGACAACCATCATGTCATATTAATTTTGCACAACAGATCCAAAATAGATAATTCTTCTCCACAGCAGGAGACTGATTACATCCCAAAATTCAGTATCTGACACAGGTAGATCACATATTGTTCAAAATAGAAGACTCATCAAGACCATAGACAGATCGCAACAGATTGATCACTCTAATATATTGACTTGGACTTGTATCATGCTCATCATGATGATCTTATAGTTGCACAGCTATCTCTATATATAGTCTTGTGCCTTTACATCAAAGTTCCATTTCTAACTAACTTCTAACCACTAATGAGCTATGTCCACACAACGTGGTCATTTAATACATTAAATATTCAAAATAGGTTATACTTCCGCCCATCACGCTGATATAGCCTTGCACAGTATTGCGTGAGATTGCTCAGCTTCCACAATGCTGCACAACTTCCTTACCCAAAACCCCTACCAACAGGCCCCCAACATAGTCTTATGGCTTGTCCTCGAGCCACATCAGGTTAACAGGGTATATGCTGATGTCTTGGCCTTGAAATATTCAAATTGCTGTGATATCTCTCGAACCTAGAGCTGGACTCTTTCGGCAACACTTTGATAGTTGAGCAAATCCTACTGCATGAGGTGCACATCCCCATCCTTTCCATCGACCATCTTTCAACTTTCTTGCAGCGCCTGCAACGTTGCGACTGCTTTGAGAGCCAGTTACCCACCAACTTCTTGAAACTCATCCAACTGGACACTATGCTTTTGTTGGCATTCTTGGGCATGGGAAGCTCTCCACTGTAGGTCCTTCAACTTCTCAGATCACGTGATTTTCACCATGAGAGGTAGTGTTCCCAATGACGTCTTCAGTGTCATCAACTGTCCTTTAGCTTCTTACGCATGTGTGGTCAACTGGTCGAGATGTTCATCTTGGACAATGATGTGCCAAAACTGCATCATTGCCTTCGTGATTGTCTTTACTTCATTCTCCATTGTTTCAAAATGGGCTGCTATCTCCTCAATAGTAGCCTTCCATTCGGCAATCTTCTCCAGTGGCATTGCTGGATGGACCAGGGAATTGAGCAGAAGATTGGTGTCCTGGAGCTAGACAATAATTTCCCCAAGTCGCTTGGCCTTAGCGACTGTAGTAATATTGGTTGTGCTCTCAAAGATATGTTGACAGGCCTCATCAACAGCTTGCTCAGCTGTGCCACAACTTGGTCATAGCTGTGCCTTCTCAATGATAAGGCGGTCTTAACCCTTCTTAAGCTTAGTAATTTCCTTGGTAGCCTTGCGCTATAGCTCAGTATGTGCTACCTTTAATGCCTCAATATCTCATACCTTCTCTTCTGCCAACTACACCCTGACCTGATGCAGCTCCTCAGCTTCTTTTTGCAGCTTCTCGGCTGCGCTCTACGACTGCACATACCCATCACTAAGCTCCTTCTGCCTATCCTCCAATTCCTGGGTGACAACATGCTGCAACTCCACAAGCACAGGTGAGCGGGTAACTTGTTAAGATCCAAGGCAATGCTCTAGAGCAGTCACAGTAATAGGTTCATGTCTTCACTCCCCGCGTCAATCACAATCAGGGGAACTTGAACAGTCCTAGCTCGCGGCTCGGTACTGATCGACGGGAATTCCTGCATAACATCTTCCTCGGGTTTCTTCCTGGAAACAACATCATAAATAGAATTCAACTTATCTCTTACTGCAGTAAACCCTTCTTGGTTGGATTCTCATATCACTTGCATCGTAGCCTCAGAGGAGTCAGTGACCGCTTTGATGAGCCGCTTCAGTTTGTCCTCCATCCCTGGTCAGGTATCACTGCCCGCGTCATATTCCAGGCACCATTTGGTTCGAATTTCCTCCTGCATGTGTTGTGCTTTCGCATCAGGGTCCATCGATGATTCATTGGAGGAGTCATGAACACTTATCTCCTTCTGGGCGGGCTCGTCCAGGGAATCAGTTGGTGGCTCCTTAGAGAGTTCCTCCTGGCTCATGGGTTTGCTCCATTTAGCTGGCCACTCCTGAACAAGTGCATCCAATTCTTCATCAGTGACGTTGTATGCCAGAGGTAGCCACTGCTTGTCGAGGTCCTGTCATGCCTAGATATAAATGGAAAGAGGCCCGATAGCGAACTGAATGAGCCGCTAATAGTTGATTGTTGCATAATGGGATAAGTAGGGAACTTTGATAGTTGCGGCTTGTAGCGCTTCCAAATATACCCAAAAATGGATCGTACAGTCTATCTGTCAACTAGGCTCCTCAACCCACCACAAATTCTGATAGCGTGCACATCAGCACACCTTCATCGCATCAACTGCCATCGGCTGATAATATTTTGGTTCCATCCATGCGACAAGCGCAATGAGAATTAATAGCCAATTATAGGAAAAATGACCTCCTGGCCTACGTAGCGAGAGCATCATTGAGCAACTGGTTGAGCAAAAACAAGGACCAGTTCATTTGCATGCCCTCTGCACATTTTTGTGCACATGCGACCACACCCAAGTTGCACTGGACCTGTCAATTCCCCCTGACAATCTTACTTGCCAAAATGCATGCCCCAATATGCACCACCTATGTATTATGTTATCGCTATGATAGGCGCAACCATCCCACTGCAAGCCATATCTCTCCTTCATCTGCTTGGATAGCTTCTTGTCAGTATCCCGCCCGTGGATATACTACACTGGATCTTCCCCAGCCTTCGGCAAGCCCGTAATGTTTGAAATTAAATCGACTGTGACAGGAATAGGCTCATTCAACCAGAGCGTCCCACCATGAAAGTAGGCCAAGAGTTGTTTGACGCATGCATGAGCTTTGTTCAGTCCCCCAAAGTGAGGCATATTAAGGAGCCCCAACAATCTAGATTTATTCAACTCGCTTGCCCATGGTTGAGGAATCCTCTGAATCGGTGCACCAGGACATGTTGGAACAGATTCATAGGGCTCATCCCAGACATCTTTTAGAAACAACAAATTCTGGTCTTCAAACTTCAGCTTGATCAAGGCGGGGATGATATCTATTGAGCAAGTCATCCCTTCCGGCAACGGCGACAATTTGGTTGGATACTTCTGATTCTTCATGGGCTGCCTCGGCTTCACTTTCGGACACATTGGAGTGACATATCCCAGGATATCATTGACAGAGACACCCCTGGGCTCCACAGACTCTATAGCTCTCGAGCTCGATGGCCTAGTTTGTGCAGTCCCATCTCCTTGCATTCTAATCAAAGGGTGGGTGTGCCTCTTATGCGGTGGCATGGAACTGGGATTCTAAGCCTTTCGCTTTCCTTTGGAGATCAACAAAGAGCCTACCAGTATGCTCATGACTTCTTCCTCAATGACCGTGGGACGAATGGGGGATTCCTACTCACTGGAAATCTCAATTGCATCGGGGTCGCTCAGCATGCCATACTCCCTAAACCTTAATATGCACCTGACGACCCTGCACCTCTACTCTGCAACTTGCACTCAAGACTCTTCAACTATACTCGGCTCAACACTTTGCTCACTCGACTGAAATTATCTGAACAATTCCTTCCTCTCATGTCCCGCACGCTTTTTATAGCCACTTCCCAATTCGAAATCATCATTTCCAAATCCACCGTGTCCATCATAACCAAATATAGTAGTAATGACACCAAATACGCTGGCAATCTCACCCTACTAATGGTCGGATCGACCATTAATGTGTGTCGCTTCAACAAGCGCCACCAGTTAATTGTTTTAACTACTTGCATTTATTGTTGATTTGACCAACCCCTATCCCTCTGGTTGTCGTAGGTGGTCTCCCTTCCATCACTACTAATTCCTATCCTTGCACGGCCTCCTCCCCTAGGCTCGCCTTGCTGCTATCTAACAAAATCGTGTTTTTTTTTTTTTTAACAGTGCCTCAAATGGTGCACAGCTCTAACCCCTTCCTATAGGGATTTAAGTGACTCCCATTAACGAGCATTGGCAGTACCACACCATGTAATTGTTGTAACTGGACCAAAACTCTAGAAGTAATGGAATGAACAAGATATGGTCTAACCAGTGCATCTATAACTTACCTGGATGCTTCATGAACTTGCGTCTTATAACAGCACCAAATCTCCTTCTGCAAACTATTTATGCTTAATGTGACGATCATGCCACACCTTCTATCAATCCTTCGCAACGCTTTGGTGGAAGCCTGCAATAAAGCGGTCCTCTTCAATTTGGATCAACTTCATAATGCACTCTTCTAATGCTTCGACATCATCCATTCCAGTCGCCGCAACGATACGCAAACTTTCCCATATACTAGCTTAAATGGTGTCTGAAATATCCTGAATTTTGGACCTAACACTTATAGGCATGTGTTTATTGACTATGATGATTATCTTGATGTTTTATTTTTTTTGGGTCAAGGACCCCATTGTATATGAACATGATGATTTGTTTGATATATTGGGTGTAAGCCAATTATTGATGATATATGTATATGCTTGTTTGTGTTTTGCGTGGACCCTGAAGCACATGATTGACGAGATGTTTTGTGTTGATCGAGAAGCTCTGGAACACATGAGTAATTACCTTTGTGTTGAGCTAGAAGCTCTCGAACACATGAGAAAATAATTGGATGTGTTGGGCATAAGCCCTGGAGCCTTCCATGTTGATGTTGAGCATAAGCTCTGGAGCATCGGATCCTTGGCCATTGTATCCCTAGGTGTATCGTACAAATACATCCTAGCATTTAGTGTTGAGCGAAAGCTTTGGAATTGCACTATGTTTGTAACTCCCTTCTATAGGAGTTGAGTATGGGTTGTCATAAGCACTATGGGTTACTGAAAAGAATTTAATAAATTTCGAGTGAAAACGACTCAAGAAAAATATTGATCTCATAATACTTATTATAAGTGATTAAATGAAATTTCAAATTTCTGTATTCTCATCAAAGTACTAAAGAGATACCATGTTATACGAGGGAAATCCAATATGCAAGGATGTTTAGAGTTACCTAGCCTAGTAGACCTAAACCATCTACCTACTTGACCTTAACGAAGAAGTGTCCTTTAGTAGAGGGATCATGGTATATGATGCCCAGAGACAAATGTTAACAAGTGTTATAATACTATGTATTTTATACATAGTATGTATAAAGAATTAATTATGATTTAATAAATAATTAAATTAAAAAAAGAAGACAAG
>LPNX010000205.1:375353-406904 GCA_001517045.1 Pseudotsuga menziesii | reverse complement strand
AAAATAATACATCTCATACAGTAATCATATCCTATTAAATTAACATCAAAATCATATTATAAATCCATGTATTGCAAACAGGAATAGGAATTGAATCATGTGGGCATGCAAGCCTAGTTTGATTTTATTTATTAAAATACATTCATTACAACTCGTTACATTAAAAACATGCTTGCCAAGCAGAGGCCGTGACATCGATTCCCATGCATGTCTAGACCCAAGGCAAAGCCATAATAACAAACCATAAGTAACGTATATACAAAACGACAACCAAATCCTATAACCATTTTTACACAGGCCATGCTATACATCAAATCGTATGCGGGTTGTGGTTATTAAAATACATCCAATACATTATAAACAACAAATGCCATCGAGGGTCTTTAAAACCGTATCCTTTACGAAACCAATGAATGCACAGCACTCACATAAGTCACGGCCTTGGCCAAGTTTTAATTTAATACACAGTCCTACCATTTTTTAACCCTACACTATACTATCGCAGCACTGTGGGAAAGGTTCATGCCATTCATGGCATGGCCTATACCCATGTTGCCCATATGTTACAATACAATCTACATAATTTGTCACACATAGAACCTTTAAGCTGGAGAATGCCCACATAAATCCACCATAACAACAGAATAACAAAGCAAAATTGTGCTATGCACATCATAAGATTAAACCATGGTAAATCAAATAATAAAAATAGTATGCATCCATTTACACAGAGCTTGCAAAGTAAAATACATAGTCATTATATTAAGTTTTATAACCAAGTTTACACAGGCATTCCAATGGGATAACGCACCATTGCAAGCAATGGTGCAACCCATGGCTAAAAGACCCCAACTAAAATATGATTTCTATAAACAAAAAACAAGTATGCTAGAAGCCCAAACATTCATCTCTTCGCTGCTAACATCCCAAGTAAATTTTACAAACCCAAATTTATACACAGAACTAGAACTAGAGGGAGTGCGACTTCACTACATGGCCGAATCCATTAATACATTGTTAAAATCCAAATCTATAATCATATGCCCGAAGGCGAATCTTAAAAACCCCACATCTAAACCCACAACATAAAACCCAACCAAGCAACAATCTATGCGCAGTCTACCGAAGAGGGTCAAAAAGTAGCAAGTAGAAACTTGCACACAGGCTTACCGTGGCCACGATTGCAAATGTTTGGAGCCCACAGAAGTAAATCGATGCTGCTCCTCATTCCCTTTCAGCACCTGCAAAACGCAATTGAAAATGGGGATGAAAAGTATGGCCACACTCAAACATTAAACCAAACCATTGTGCAGGCGTATAAACCCAATGGAGACTTACCTCACAGTTTGGAGGTCGCCTACATGGTCTTCCCCCTTTGCAGAGCCAAAACAAAAAAACCCCAAATGACAACACATTACACAACCATCGTGAGCCAAGCCTAAGGGAAGGATGTCACGTTTCTCCAAATGCATTGAATGCACCAGCTAGAAACCATTAAAGCCTTTGAACATTACACTAAACCCACTCTCCATAGTTTAAAACGTCGTTGTATTCATAACACAAACACATAGCATAAACCCTGCTATCATATGGTTTCCACCATATGTTATGTCTCCCCCCCCAACTCTCTCACAATGCTATTATATTACAACGTTTTCATTATGGTAAGAGTTCAATATTACATAGTCCATAGGTGGCGTTAGTCCAAGGTGTAATGCCATAAGGCATACATTGTATAAGTTAAATAAAATACACTTTAGGCTTACATCGTTATATTAAAAGCCAATACGAAAAGTGTTAAGCATAAATTCTTAGCGAACATGGAATATGCAATATGCCATGTTAACTTTTTAACCCTCATAAAAATCAAATGTCCACTCTTAAGCCAATACAATAACCTACCAAATAAAAGAACATAAGAGATGTTAATAGGTATAGTGAAAATATACATAGAACGTACAATGTATTAATGACATATAGAATAACGAATATACACCATAATAACGAATAATTAGTGTACAATAAATTTAGCCATAATAGCTAAATTGACGACAACAACACTTACCAATTTATAAAACCAAGTCGATAAGCAATGTAACAACTAGCAGCAGGTCCTCTAGGATCAAGATTGTCAACACAGTTTACACTAGATCCCATCGCAAAGTAATGAACCACGTAAGTAAATAAAAGAGGTGCCTTAGTTCGATTTAACTAAGTAAGCCTGTGTAACCACGTAATACTTTACCTCTCAAACCATCATGGGAGAACAAGTCCTGCCACTCCGCCAACTTTGTTTCCACAAACAAAGCTAAGTTAGGACTCCATAATTAAAAAGTGTGACAATGCAGAAAGAACGAAGCACATAAATCCAAGCACGACACATAAGCGACAAACTGTAAACATAATACTAAGTAGTAAACAACAATACACCATCATAAGTAAAATACATTTAGAGTAATGACTGAAATATAAATGACAGAACGTGAGGACATCTTGCGACTAACCAGAGATACATAAAATGTATGATACAGTTCCATAAGTAAATAATTTTCCATCTAGGTAGCTTTTACTAGCCTATAATTTATTTATTTTTCGATTTTTGGGTACATTACAAGTGGTATCAAAGCCTAGTTTCAATACTAAGAGACCTATGGGCGCACCAAGCATTCACGCAGAGCAAATAAAGTATGATTATTAAATATGTTACTAATAGAAATTATTCTATCATTTTAAATCTTTTTGTGTTTAGAGGAAATTTTTACAGCACTGTTCAGTTTATGAATACTGAGGAAGAAAACAGTCATCAAGGGAAGATGACCACCCACACTCTAGAAGCGGAGCTGGTGGTAGAGCCAAAATTTGATGTTTTGAAAACTTCACACAGTCTTCAAGCTGAATTGAAAAGTTTCAGAGAAGACATCCTGAACGAAGGGAAGAATCAAGCTATAAATGAAGCCTTGCTGAGAAATATGATGGGAGGAATCCTGCAAGGTAAACCTACTCCATCCACAAACAGTTCCAAAAGATAACCTTACCCAAAATGGGCCAGCGGCCCAAGGAAAGAGGAAAAATAATGTACCCCTAAAGAAACTAAAGAATACCATCACAGTCCTTTTAGCAGTGACTCACTTTCTCCATAGAGAAAGAAGCAAAAGAGTAATGACAGTATTCAGGGGGAGTTCCAAAAAATAAGATCCTTGACCTATGAAGGTGAAGTAAACATGGGGGAAAAAGATAAAGAGTGGCTGCTGGGCATGAGTAAGTAATTTCATATTCATAACTATTCAAGTGAGATGAAGGCTCAACTTGCCATATATAACTTGAATGGAAAAGGAGCATGATGGTGGAGATATTTAAAACACACCAAGAAATATGAGCTGCGGGAAATACGCTGGGATACTTTCCAAAAAACATTTCCAAGAAAAATCTATGTCAGAAAGATTCTTTGATCGAAAAGTGAAAGAGTTTCATGAACTACGCATGGGATCCATGACTATGGATGCGTTTATTAACATATTTCTAGATCTGTTGCATTATGTACCATACATTAAGGAAGAAAAGGTAAAGATACAACAGTTCCTAGGATGTCTTCCTCCCAGTTTCCAGGACAGGATTGAATTTGACATGCCTAAGATGTTGGATACCATGCTGCACAAAGATAGGCTCTGTTATGAGCATGGACATAAGAGGCAGGAGAACCTGAACTAAAACCAAGACAAGTCTAAGAACTTCTTTGATAACCGCAAACCCGGGTCCAACCCATAGCCATACAGAAAGCATAATAATAGCTTTCAAGAAAACAAGAACTTTAATAAACCTAGTACAAAGCCTTATGTACCAGCTACTAATGTTAACAAACCAGTAGCAAATGGATCCAATGCTACCCCGCTACACATCAAGTGTTGGAAATGCAGTGGGACTCATTATGCCCGCAATTGTAAGAACACGACCGAAAGGGTCTTGCACAACTTACAAGAGGAACCAACCATAGAGGACATAGTTGGAACACCCTAGATCTATGCAGCATTGGATGGCCAGCAAGTAGATCATCAAGCTACGATGGTCGAGATAGAAGGTACTATCTTGAACACTTCTTTTTCAATACTTATTGATCATGGTGCTTGTTGGAGCTATGTTGCACCTAAAATTATTGATATATGCAAACTACGAAAAGTAAAGCATGATAAACCTTGGTTGGTTCAGTTAGCCACAGGTACAAAATGGAAGGTTTCGGGAATTGTTAAAGAATGTGAGGTAAACCTGAATGGTTTTCTTATGAAAGTAAACATGAATATCCTACCTTTAGGATCGTATGATGTACTTATCGGCATGGACTGGCTGGAACCATTAGAGGAAATTTGGGGTCTAAAATGGACATTATAAGAAAACGTGCCAACAATAGTTTTTGTGAGTTGGAATTGAAGAACCAATAGAATTTCAATAAAATGAGTCAACCATAATGGTTGAATTGACATATTTTTCATAAAAGAAAACTACTTTTTTTGTTCGTATTTTCGACATATCTCCCTGTGTTTTTACTCAGATTTCAAGTGGGAGAGCTTGTTGGATGCGAAATTTAATTCCACATCCAATGAGTACCCACATTGCATACTTTTGACGCACCCTGCTACCCCAAAAATAAGAAATACCTAAAACAACGTGATGATGATGTCATCATCATGTTTTTTTAGGTATTTCTTGGTTTTGGGGTAGCGGGGTCTATCAAAAGTATGAATTGTGGGTACTCGTTGGATGCAGAATATAATTCCACATCCAACGAGCTCTCCCACTTGGAATTTGAGTAAAAACACAGGGAGATATGTCGAAAATATGAACAAAAAAAGTAGTTTTTTTCATTCTTCCTCCAAAATTAATAACTAATATTTTATTATTATTTTATTATTTTCCTTAGGAGGTCCATTTTAGACCTCAAATTTTTTCTAATGAACACCATGTCATGCTCGATTGTTTGCACAAGTCTATCTTGTGTACCGATAGCCTAGGGTACCAAGTGAAGGTTCAGGGCATTCCAAAGAAAGTTTCTTTAAGACAAATATATGCCTTACAAGAAAATAAATGCATTAGGAAAGGCTGCAAGTTGTTTGCAGTAAAAGTTCAAGACATAGAGTCTGATAGGGAACAACGCATAGAAGACTTCCCCGTTCTTGAAGAATTCAAGGATGTGCTTCCTAAGGAAATCCCTAGATTACTTCTGGAACGAGACCTATACTTCTCCATTGAACTGACCCTAGGATCAATTCTAGACTCCAAAGCCCCTTAATGCATGAGTGCACCTAAGTTGGTGGAACTCAAACTATAGTTGCAGGAATTGATAGAGAAAGGGTATATCCGACCCAGTGTATCCCCTTGGGGAGCACCGATATTGTTCATAAAGAAGAAAGATGGTACAATGCAGATGTGCATTGATTACCGTCAATTGAACAAAATGACTATAAAGAACCATTACCCACTCCCCTAGATTGATGACTTGTTTGATCAAGTAGGAAAAGCCAAAATATTTTCAAATATTGAACTACGATCTAGATACCATTAGGTGCGGATTCACGATGAAGATATTCACAAAACCTCCTTTCGCGATGCCGTTCGGGTTTACAAATGCACCCGTGAAATTTATGTGTATGATGAACATCATATTCAATAGGTATCTAGGTAAGTTTTTCCTATTCTTTATGGACGACATCCTGGTTTATTCCAAAAATAAAGAGGAACACGAAGAACACCTTTGTATAGTACTACAAGTGTTAAGAAAACACCAGCTTTACGCTAAGTTTAGTCAATGTGATTTTTACCAACCGCAAATACAATATCTAGGTCACATTATCTCCAAGACAGGGATAGCTGTGGACCCATAAAATATTAAAGCCATAAAGGATTGGCCTACCCCTACTAGTGTCACTGAAATTAGGTCATTCTTGGGATTAGCTGGATATTATCGAAATTTTGTTGAGAAATTCTCAAGAATTTCTTGCCCCATGACTACTTTGCATAAGAAAGCAAATAAGTTCATATGGATTGACAAGTGTGAAGAAATTTTTCAAAATCTTAAGCAGCTTTTGATGACCGCATCAGTGTTGCAGATTGTGGATCCCGATGGGGATTTCATTGTTTGCACGGATGCAAGCAAGGAAGGACTTGGAGGAGTCCTCTTGCAGAACGATCACGTGATATGTTATGGATCATAGAAGTTGAAAGAACATAAGCAAAATTACCCTACACATGATCTTGAGTTAGTGACCATCATCCATGCTTTGAGGATGTGGAGGCACTACCTCATGGAAATGAAGTTCCTTGTGAAGACAAACAATATAAGTGTGAAGTATTTATTTGATCAACCAAATATGAATGCAAGGAAAGCCAGATGGTTGGATTTCCTAAGAAAGTACCATTTCAAGCTTAAGCACATTAAGGGAAAGGAGAATAAGGTTGTCGATGATTTAAGCCGATGAACTCACATGATTTAGGAGGTGACTTTGAGTCAAACCGATGCATATTTGCATGAGAAGATTAGAGAAGCCAACAGAATTGACCCCTTCTATGTAGAGATTCTCAAGAAACTCCAGGAACATAGGTTGTTTCAACAACAAAAAGAATACAAGGTAGACGAATCTAGACTTCTATGGTCCAAGGATTGCTTGTATGTTCTAGAAGGAGGGGACCTTCGGTCTAGCATCCTCACAGAATTTCATAGGGCACCCAGGATATCAAAAGATGATATCCGCTATTAAGAGACACTTTTTCTAGCCTAAGTTAAAGGCTGACATTGTGATGTTTATTCCAAAATGTCAAGAGTGCCAGCTAGTCAAGGCTGAGCATCAGCATCCTGCGGGATTGTTGCAGCTGTTACCCATTCCAGAATGGAAGTGGGAAGTCATTAGTACGGAATTTATCACCATTTTACCAAAAAGTAAGAAGCAAAATGATTCTATTTTTTTGGTCATCGACAAGTTGTTGAAGGCATCACATTTCATTCCTGTAAAGTCAACCTACAAGGCCGTGAACATTGCTGATATCTTTTTGAAAGAGATATTTAGATTACATGGGATACCCAAGTTAATTATCTCGGATCGAGATGTTAAGTTCACAGGAAACTTTTGGAGATATTTATTCTCCATATTGGAGACGTGGTTGAAATTCAGTACTGCATATCGCCCACCGATAGATGGGCAGACTGAAAGAGTAAACCAAATTGTCAAGGACATGCTCCAAATGTGTCTCATGAACAATCCCATGAAGTGGGAGGATAACTTGCATCTCACAAAGTTTGTGTATAACAATGGTTATGAGGCTTCTGCCAAGATGAGTCCCTTTGAGGTACTCTATGGATGAAAGTGTAGGACACCGGTTACTTGGGATATCCCGGTGGATCAGCTCATGTTAGGGCCTGATTTGTTGATGGATTTGGAACATTTGGTTACCAAGGTCCAGGTGAACCATAAGGAAGCACAAGACTGCCAAAAACGTTACAAGGATCAGAAAAGAAAGGATAAGGATTTTCAAATAGTCGATCATGTTTACTTGTGTTATCCAACTTTTTATACCATAAGTTGGGTTACCTGAGGAGCCGCCAGTTGACAGACTTGTTCAATGTCTGATTCCAGTGTATCAATTGATCTGTCTACTTGTCTAGCCAATATTGGCTAGTCACTTTTTTATTTGAATAATTTTGACCATGGCCCCACGAGGTTTGTAATAAAATGTGCTAGTAGGATATTTTTGAGTGGTTCGGTCTCCTGAGACATAGAATCTCAAATAGGGTATTCCAAGGAGTTTTTTTCCCCTGACAATTATGCTTTTCCTTCAGCGGAGTATAATTGCGAGGTTTTCTCCCACTTCCTCCAAAGCTGGAATGCCCGATGTTGAATTCTGGGCCTTGGGGGGTTATTAGAGCCCAACTGAGTGTTATTATCCTACTAGACATTATTTAGATAGATAATGGTCATGTCCTAAGTAATCTGGACACATAAAAAAAATTCAAAAAAATATTTTTCGAACAGTGAAAAATTATTTTTTAATTTTTAATTACTTTTCCTAAGTTTTTTGGGTTAATTTTTCCATAAATTAAATGGAAAAAACCCGTTCATGATCTGGACTCAGAATTCAGTGATTAAAGGCTCTAACCTTAAGCCAAAAATCATTCTTGATCAGCCAGCCAATCAGAACCAACTTTCAGATCAGCAATCGGACACAGAATGCCTTTTTACTCAAAAAAGTCAGTTTCGAGTCAAAAAAGATTTTTAGTAAAAAAATGATTTTTATTAAAAAATGATTTTCATTAAAAAAAATGATTATTTTGGAGAAAACTAAAACTCTCCAAATTAATCCAAATTTAGTAAAATAAAAGACTAAATGACATCTCATGGAATGCTTATGATGATTGGAGTTATCATAACTCAGCTTCAGTCATCATTAAGAGAGCAATTAATTTATTATCAGTTATCAGACATGTCATCTCCAACTAAAGATAAGATGGAGAGCTCTCATTGGTCCAGTGATTTGATTGAGGTGAAGACTGAAGCTTACACCATCAGTGGGCTTCCCAAACCTAGCTCAAGCTCCTGCCAGACCTAAAGGATGAGCTTACCTACATCCGGACTCACACGTGTGGCCTCATCCTTGGCTTGTTTTCAGTGCACAGGTTTGGAGTGGGGGTACCTTGTCTGGGTGGAGGCCTCCCCTCACTCCTGTTTCTCTAGCTTAGGTTTGGGCTCTTTGTTAGGTGGCTAAGCTGGTTAGGATTGGTTTTTTGGTTTTAGGGTTTTAGCACTCTCTCATTTGTTAAAAAGAGGCTCTTTTAGCTCTATTTTGATGGACTTTTGTAGCAAAGTTACTCTGAGAAATTGTATCAAGCATTTTCTTTAATTTGTTAATAAAGATCAGACTTTGGAGGTCCATGAGCTCTTGGATGTGGTATTTTTTTGCAATTGGATGAGGTGATATTGTCTCTAACCGCTATTTTCTTTAATGCTTATGTGAGATTAAATTGTTTATTTGTTAGCTCAAGAGGGCCATTGTTGGCACAATAGAACAATCATTTGTAGTTCGACTTGATTGTTTATGCGAAGTATATTAGTATTTTGATGGACATGAGTAATCAGTATATACATAATGTTGATCATGATTCAATTTTCTTAGCATACTAGCATGTATTTTGATCTCACATTTTGTGTTGAGTTGTAGTGTGTTTTCAGGCTTCACAGGTTGAAGAAGGGTGTGAGCTCAGCTGCTTCTATCCCAGTCTTCAAGAAATGTTTTTATTCTAACACTTTCATTGCAACACCTACAAAGATCTTCTTCTTCAAAATACAAAAAGAAAGATGGGAGTCTAGCTCTCTCTCTTGGGTTCCATCCATAATTTCAAATACTTTCTTGGTTCCCTCTTCTAGTTCTCTCTTTGCTCCTTGATCCCCTTGTTTTTCTTGCTTGCTAGCCTTTTCCTCCTTTCTTGGTTTTTCCCTTTCTTATCTTTCCTTTTTCGCTGCCCCATTTTATTCCTTTTACCACTCCTTTTCTTCTTTTTGGATAGCCCTAGTGTGCCCTAGTTTATGCCCCTTTTTTGCCTAGTTTTTGGGCCTTCTTCCATCTTGTTTTTGGCCTTTTCTTCCCCTTTTTGTTCACTGTCCTATTTTTTGATTTTTATGACATCCATCTTCCTTCTTCATCACTGCCCCATTTTATTCTTCTTACCACTCCTTTTCTTCTTTTTGGAAAGCCCTAGTGTGCCCTAGTTTATGCTCCTTTTTTGCCTCTTTTTGCCCTAGTTTTTGGGCCTTCTTCCATCTTGTTTTTGGCCTTTTCTTCCCCTTTTTGTTCGCTGTCCTATTTTTTGATTTTTATGACAGCCATATTCCTTCTTCATTGCTGCCCCGTTTTCATCATTTTTTATACTCCTTTGGCCTCATAGTTGGATGCCCTATTCTTCCCTTTTCTTGTCTTTGACGTTCTCTTTGTTTTCCTTCCTTCTTCCTGTCCTTTTCTTCTTATTTTCAGCCTTCTTTGCCTTACACTTTTTCTCTCATTCAAACTTCTTCTTTTCCCTTTTTGTAAAGTTCAAGAAAAGTTTCAAGTAAAAGTAGATCACTCTCCTTTTTTACGCAAATTTTAATGATAGTAGAGTTGTATGCTTTTATTCGAAAAGCCTTTTCATGGATTAAATTCCTTAAGGCAAATTGTAATAATTTCAATAAAGTACTTTTGTTTGAGTGGGGTTTTTAAGTCCCCACTCTCATCCTCCCCCATTTGGGGAGGCTTGTGTTGTGTTTACTTATGTATGCTTAGGTTAGATTTGCTTGTCTTCATCATTATTTGCATCTTATGCTTAGAATATTAATTGTTAATCCATCACTTATAATTCATTAATTAATTTGATTACTCCTTTAAACTGTTTATCTTTAT
Organism: Pseudotsuga menziesii; assembly: GCA_001517045.1. Classification (NCBI taxonomy): domain Eukaryota; kingdom Viridiplantae; phylum Streptophyta; class Pinopsida; order Pinales; family Pinaceae; genus Pseudotsuga; species Pseudotsuga menziesii. The sequence goes on along the minus strand of LPNX010000205.1, from coordinate 396,491 downwards.
AAGTAAATCGACTGTTTAAATCTCTTGAATCACACCATAAGGTGGATCAAGAGTGCTCTCTGTCGGAGCGTTTAATAAGTCATCTTTGCTTTTTTTATTCACATTATTTAATCAATTAACTCTTAAGTAAGACTCTTGAACTTGCAAAAACACAAGTCAAGAGCACTCTCTATCGGAGAGCATCCTAGGTTTGCATAATCCCTGCATTAGTCTCATCTAGATTAGCTAAGTCTCTTGAACCACTGTCATAAGGCAGGGTCAAGAGCGCTCTCTGTCGGAGAATCTTAATTAATCAACTTAATAAAATTCTCAACTCACACCCCTTTAATTAATTAACCCCCCTCCCTCCTTGCCGGAGTATGCTCTGACCGATCATAGATCGGAGTACCCAGAAATGGCACTGGATCTTTAAACCCCACAAGAGTAACCTAATAACACTTAAACACCCTGTAACCAATGCACCGGCGCTGTAGGGATTCTTCCAAAGTACTTCCTAGTAGAGGTGTTGGAACCTCCTGCTGTCATAGATTTTCAGCTAGCTGGTCACTTGACAATATCAGCCTGGGATACTGGGTGGGCTCAACATGTCTTAAATGAAGGAAACTTATAAGAGTCTCCCGGCTTTGACAAACCTTCGTTGACACCCTAATCAAGAGCATTCTTGAAATCTACCAAGAGCACTTGCAAAACCTAATATTCACTAGCTTAATTCCTAGACTTTATTTCACGCATTTATTTGACTCCATAAGGCACTAGTCCTTCATTATAATTGAGTAATCTTCTATCTTGATCAACTGTCTATGGTTTATTTTTTCTAATTATATCTAAATGCTTAAGTAAAGTCTGGAATCTTTTGCTTATCTATATGATCTCTTGCTAGCAACATGGATTGCTTTGATTTATGTGTCACAATCATAAACTTAATCATTTCTAATCACAAGTAACTCCTAAACAACACCCATCCGCATATAAAACATCTTAAAACTTAACTTAAACATTGAGCCAAAGAAAACTCTTTATTAGGGACTACCCCCCTTGGCTTCATTAGGAGTTAGCCTAAACGGAGGAGCTAGGAGTAGGTGACAGTACCTAGCTCTGTGCTTTCCCCCAAGGTCACACCTCTCCCACTTTATCAAGTGAGGAGACAGCTTTCGGAATATTTCTGCTACTGGTGTCCAATCGGCGGACAACATCTTTTGGTGCCATTGCCGGGGACAAATCTTTTTATTCCTGGACGACCTTTGTTTCTTTTAGTTTTTTTACCTTTTTATCCTTTTTGGTAGATTTTTAGTCCAATCACTCTCTGAAATTAGACTTAAGTCCACCTAGCGACTCCACTGTCAGTTAACACCTCAAGGTATTCTACTAGAAGAAACTATGTAGGTTTGGTCGATTTCATCCTTGACCCTGAAAAGGTCTTAAGGAGGTAATTAAACAAACTATCTTCTCGCAAGAACCTTGCAGAACTTGGATCTGAATCTGTTTTAGACATCCACATTTTATTTCCTGAAAACACTAATACCACTGTTTCTGACATAATGGGCGAGTATTTTACTCAGCTTGACTTTTCTCAGATAGCAGGTCAACCCCACCGTCTTCCAGACAAAGCTATGGAGAAGCTCCCGATATATACAAGCACTGATACCATTACCTCTGCCATGCACCTTAGGAACTTTTCTAGGTGTATCAATACTTATATAAATGATCCGGTCAGCCAACATGATGACGTGTATATGAAGTTATTTGCTCTATCTCTGGATGCAAAGGCAGGCGACTGGTATAGCAATTTACCAGACAATTCCTTTAATAGTCTAGCAGCTTTCAAAACTTCTTTCACCAACATGTTCGGTGAAACGAAAGAACCTCGGCATCAAATTGCGTCCTTGACCAACATAAAGAAGAAGGAGAATGAGACTATGGATGAGTTCAACCAAAGATTCACAAAACTATCCAATGCCATTCCTGCCATTTATAAACCACCTGCACCATCTATCTTGCTTTATTACATTGAAGCACTTAGTGGGAAGATGCAATATCAGATCAAGGATAAAGAACCCACTAATATTCTAAACACACAAGAAATGGCAGTCAAAATAGATAGAAATATGCAGTCTTCAGGTGAACCCAACCTTCCTAGTTATTCAAAGTCCTCGACTCTGTTAAAGTCAAATGAGCATAAATAAGAGGATTCCTACAGAAAAGAAATGATGGAAATGAATGAAAGACTTGGAATAATGGAAGATGAACACTTAGCTCAAATGAAAGAGATGCAGAACAAGGTCATTAGTATGGAAAGAGCACAATCACAACCTATCCCAAGAACATTTCCTCCAAAAGTAAATTGACAAAAAAAGGCACCCAACCATGAAAATAGGCCTCCTCATCAGCTAGAGTCTGCTAACATGGTTGAGCAGTATAAGCCATTTTGTAGGGAATGTAAAGACCTTCATGAAGAATCTTCTTGTTATTATGCATGCTATGTTCAGGAGCATGGTTTTCCAGAGGGTTGTGGTCCTAAAGCATCATCAAGTGAGCCTGAGTACATAAACTATGTAGATGACATGCATGATATTTCCGAAGAAAGTTGGAGAGAGACAAAACAATATTCAAGAGAGCCTGAATACATTAACACAGTTAGACAGCTCCATCCTGTCACCATAGAAACCCGGGGTCAAGTTGAAGATTATAGTCAGCAATTGGATGATCTCACTAAAAAATTTATCACTAATCCTACTAATGAGCATAATGATGATAGTTTGGAAGGCTTACTACTTTGTGACATTTTTTTTCTGAAGAAGATGACTATGATCATGAGGAGGGATATAGAATCAGATGTGATACAAGTGAGGAAGAATCCCTTACATCTGAGATGGATGATAAGTTTGAGACTTTAATTAAAAATCCAATCTTAGAATTCTCATGTGATGAGAGTCCTCCATGCTCTCCACCGGATGACAAATATTTGGAAAGTTGGGTCCCTTGTGATATCTTTGAAATCCAGCTTTTTGAAGAAGATTGTTTTCAGCAGAATGAGGAGTGTAGCCAGGGACTTGATACCAGTGATGAGGAATATCTCATATCTAACATAGATGGCGATGACAATTATTGGACTTTTATTGAAAATCCAACCTATGATACTTTTGAAAACATTTTTGAGAATCTCATCTATGATGTGTCTAGCAAGGGGAGTTGTTATTCTGAGACTTATGAAAGTTTTAAAGAGGAGCAGTCGGATTTTTCATATCATTAGTCAGAATTGTATCTGAGTATCGATAATAAGGATTCGAAAAAGCAGTGCAGTGAAGAATCAGATGGGATACAACTAGTTGAAGCTTTTTCTTGGCCATCGTCTTCACATATAGATGTTCCTTATGTTTTGGAGCAGCTTGGGGCTTATACAACAAGTTATTATTTGATAAGCCTTGATGATCAGCATGATGGAGTAGTCAACCTATAACAACATTCTGATTTGTATATTAGCGTTATCCATTCATGGATAGAAGCAGCCTGTGCGAGCACCTACCAGTTTGGGAAGAAGTTTGATGACATTATTCATGCCTATGATTCCCCATCCAACCCGCCCATTCTGGATCATCACGTAGGTTTGCATTTTCTGGAAATTATGTCCTTACTTTGGCTGGTAACCAAGGACAAGGCAAAACTTTTTTATATTAATAAAATGCTTAGGTGGCTACACTAGATCTATGATTACACCTAACCTTTTGTGTATCATGCTTATAGTAGGAAAATAGGCTCCTTAAAGTGAGCGTTTACTTTAGCATTTTCTTTATGTACTTAAAAATAAATAAATTTTTTAGTGAAGTTTTTTCTTTGAATAAAGCAACTTTTGGATCATTGGCTCTTTTTCATAAAACTTATGCTACAAAGGTTTTCTTGTCAAGTTGAGATGTTTTTATAGGATATGGAAACCAGAGATTCTGGGGTTCTCATATGCTCTCCTTGCATAAGAGACTAGATCGAGCACACGTCCCGCAGTTGGAGCCAGATGTTATCCAACTTTTTGTACCATAAGTTGGGTTACCTGAGGAGCCGCCAGTTGATAGACTTGTTCAATGTCTGATTCCAGTGTATCAGTTGATTTGTCTACTTGTCTAGCCAATATTGGCTAGTCACTTTTTTATTTGAATAATTTTGACCATGGCCCCGCAGGGTTTGTAATAAAATGTGCTAGTAGGATATTTTTGAGTGGTTCAGTCTCCTAAGATGTAGAATCTCAAATAGGGTATTCCAGGGATTTTTTTGCCCCTAACAATTATGCTTTTCCTTCAGCCGAGTATAATTGACGAGGTTTTCTCCCGCTTCCTCCAAAGCTGGAATGCCCGATGTTGAATTCTGGGCCTTGGGGGGTTATTAGAGCCCAACTGAGTGTTATGAGCCTACTAGACATTATTTATATAGATCATGGTCATGTCCTAAGTTATCTGGACAAATAAAAAAATTTCGAAAAAATCTTTTTTCGAACAGTGAAAAATTATTTTTTAATTTTTAATTACTTTTCCTAAGTTTTTTGGGTTAATTTTTCCATAAATTAAATGGAATGAAGGGATTTGCACAGGGTCTTGCTACTGTGCGTGTGGCTTTTTAAGGACTGAAGGGATCTGCAGTTGAGTGCGCAGATCAAACTGTGGTTTTGTATCAAGTTGAATAAAACACAGTTTGTGGACGTAACCCCTACACTGGGGGTGAACCACGTTATATCTGGTGTTGTGGTTTCTTGTGTTGTTTCTGTTTCTGTTGTCTTTTATGCATTAATAACTGTATACATCTGATAAGTTAGATCGCTGCTAATATTTAGCTTCGCTGTGAATTCCCTGTAGTGGGTTGAGCAAGTCACGACTGTTTATTTATCTGTGAAGTTGTATTTGAATGAATGGTAAATCTTTACAATTATTGGTTAATAAGGTTATTAAAAGGCTAAGGTACAGTAATCCCCCTCTCTGCTTGCAGAAACCTGATTCTGCGGCACCCCATAGCTGTTTCGGGTGAGACTGCAACCTGCGCGCAGGTTGTTGCTGAAAGGGCCAACACTGTGGGTCTTTTGTTGGTGTGACACAAAGGAACCAATTTGTTGGGCAATAGGGCAGCCCCAGGTTTAATCCTTTAATGTCGCACCAACAAAAGACCCACAGTGTTGGCCCTTTCGGCAACAACCTGCGCGCAGGTTGCAGTCTCACCCGAAACAGCTATGGGGTGCCGCAAAATCAGGTTTCTGCAAGCAGAGAGGGGGATTACTATACCTTATCCTCTTAATAACCTTATTAACCAATAATTGTAAAGATTTACCATTCATTCAATACAACTTCACAGATAAATAAACAGTCATGACTTGCTCAACCCACTACAGGGAATTCACAGCGAAGCTAAATATTAGCAGCGATCTAACTTATCAGATGTATACAGTTATTAATGCATAAAAGACAACAGAAACAGAAATAGCACAAGAAACCACAACACCGGATATAACGTGGTTCACCCCCAGTGTAGGGGTTACGTCCACAAACTGTGTTTTAATCAACTTGCTACAAAACCACAGTTTGATCTATGCACTCAGCTGCAGATCCCTTCAGTCCTTAAAAAGCCACGCACACAGCAGCAGGCCCCTGCGCACACGGCTGCAGGTCTTTCCTCAATCTTCTTTACAAAAACCCTCTGCGCACACAGCTGCAGAGGTTGTCCACGCAAATAGATGTGACTTAACCTTTCCTTACAAAATCAACCTTAACTTTGCCTTAATCTTTCTTACATCACAAAACCTAACCCATCTTCTTTACACAAGTGCTTATTTATACTGCAGATTTTTACAAAACCATGGTCTTAAACGATGGGCACCCAAAACTCTAAACCCTGGATTTCAGCCAAGGGTTTATTACAAAAAAGGAGTTTTAACTTCCCCCGACACCCCTAAGACTGTTTTGACCCGTAGCTCCTCTTACAAACTTTCTGATTAACTGCGGAGTTACCCAAACATGGAGTATGCGTCCCAACAGCATCATCATCATTATCATCATCATTGCCATCATCAACACCATCATCATCATCATCATCCTCATCATCGTCATCACCACCATCATCACCATCATCACCACCACCACCACCACCATCATCATCATCATCATCACCATCATCAATACCATCATCATCATCATCATCCTCATCATCATCTTCATCATCTTCATCATCGTCATCATCACCATCTTCATCATCATCATCATTGACATCATAATCAACCTCATCCTCATCAATATTGTCAATGTTATTATCATAATCACCATCAATGTTATCATCATCATCATCATCATCATCATGATGCTCATACTCATTAGAATAATCACAATCATCATCATCATCGCCATCATCAACACCATCATCATCATCGTTGTCACCATCTTCATCATATTCATCATCAGAATCATCATCATCATCACCATCATCAACGCCATCATCATTGTCTTCATCACCATCTTCATCATCATCACCATTGTCATCATCACCATATTCATCATTGTCATCATCGATATCATAATAAACCTCATCCTCATCAATATCGTCAATGTTATAATCATCATCGTCATCAATATTATCATCATCATCATCATCATCATTATCATCATCATGTTCATCCTCATCATCATCATCATGTTCATACTCATTAGAATAATCACAATCATCATCATCATTATCCTCACCATCATCATCGTCGTCATCACCATCTTCATCATTGTCATCATTGTCATCATCGTCATCATCACCATCTTCATCATCGTCGTCATCATCATCATCATCACCATTATCACCATCTTCATCATCCTCATCATTTTCATCATCGTCATCATCACCATCTTCATCATCGTCATCATCATCATCATCGCCATCATCAACACCATCATCATCATTGTCATCACCATCTTCATCATCGTCATCATCACCATCTTCATCATCGTCACGATCAACATCATAATCAAATAACCTCTATTAAATATGGAGTGACAGTATTATTTCATAATTGTCAGCATACTAGTGATTTTAAGCAATATTGATGGTGTTATGATCATTTTAATTTTTCTTCCTAAAACTAATTTGAATACTAAATTTTTTTCTTTTATTTATGGGTTTTGTTCGATGAAAAATATAATTTATAGAAACAAATTATGACCATTGTATTGAAAAACACATTTCATACTTGAAGTAAAATGTATTTGTTTGGAGAAGATACCTATAATCCCATATAACATATCAATATACTATATGGGGTCAAATACATTAGCAATATGTAATTACTAATGTTTTAGATGAATCATATAAACAATTTTTTTGTACATATGATATTATAATGTGAATAATTATAAGGAAACCAAAAAACATTTGTTTTTAGGTGTAAACTTTGCATTACAAGTTCATGGATGTCTTCAATGATAGAAGGTCATTATCTCTATAAACCCTAGTGAAAAACATAATCTCATAAATGTTAATGTGGGAAAAATGTTTCAAGTCCCAACAAAGAATATTCAAAGCATACACGTTGAGTGTGAGAATGCTAAAAGTTTCAAATTTTTGATGATTTCTATGGATAAATGTGTTGTAGTCATATTTTTACTGAATACATGTGCATGTTGTGGGCATAATTTTAGGATAACCTTTGGTTCGCTCTATTGGTATAGTTAATATTAATGTGAAAATGATTTCTTGGAGCTCTAGTACAAGAAATAAATTTACATTGTAGGATATTTCAGTAGGGGGCACATGAAGAAGTCCTTCTTGGTGAAATAGTTGAAGCACATATAAAACAAAACATATAAAAGTCCATGTTTGAATTAAAAGTGGGGTGATTTGGTTCACAATCCTACTACTGAGAGGAATCATCTCTTGTTCATTCGACGAACCCCTTCCTTGACACAACCAGAAAGCTAGCTATAGAACACACGTAGAGGAGGTAGAGGAGCTAACCAAAAGCGATGCAATTTGGTTGAGAATCCTACTACTGAGAGGAATCGACTCTTGGTTGTTCAGTGAACCCTTTCCTTGACACAACTAGGAATATTTCAATAGGCCGCGTGCAGAGGAGGTAGAGGTGCTAACCAAAAGTGGTGCGATTTGGTTGAGAATCCTACTACTGAGAGGAATCAACTCTTGTTCGTTCAACGAACCCCTTCCTTAACACAACTTGAAATATAGCTGTAGGAAACGTGCAGAGGAGGTAGAGGCCCTAACCAAAAGTGGGGTGATTTGGTTGAAATCCTACTACTAAGAGGCATCATCTCTTGTTCGTTCAATGAACCCCTTCTTTGACACAACCAAAAAACTAGCTATAGGATGCACGCAGAGGAGGTAGAGGAACTAACCAAAATCAAGGATATTTGGTTGAGAATCCTACTGCTGAGAGGAATAATCTCTTGTTCGTCTAGTAAACTCCTTCCTTGACACAACCAGAAAGCTATCTTGTGAGTGTGGCGAACCCCTTAAGCTGCACCACGCATAGATCAATTTCTTGTTTGACTCAATTTTTGTAGTACGAGTTCTTCCTATAGGTTTCTTTTTATTGGGTGGGAATTGGGATTCATCTCAATTTTAATGGTATCCCAACTTTGGGAGTTTTATATTCTCAAGGCTATCCACCCCATTCATCTCCAAAATCTACGTAGAGGGACATTGACATATTGAGATTGAGACCCATAAGCAAAGGTGAAGGTCACTAAGGCATCGGGAAAACCATAGGCTAAGGAAGCTTCTGCACCAAGATCTAGTATAAGTATTTTTTTTCCCACATAGATGCCTTCAGTAAGTCAACTGCTTTCATTTAATCCATTAACTCATTTTATAGCATAATATATAATGATTTTCATGTATGAGAGTTGCTCCTATATTCCCTCCATAAATTGCAGTCAGGGTTTTATTGATAGATGCTGTAACACCTCGGTTTTGACCCTGTTGCATTAGATGTATATGATGTATATATTGTAAATAGTCATGGTGCAAAGCTAAAGGCCAAGGCCCCACCATTGATTGGTTATGCTATGTTTCGGGTTGAAATTGTCACCGATGGTATATCGGGGCATGCGGCATACATATTAAGTTTTGTCATCATGTAAATATGCATCTTTAATTAAATGAACCCAACCAGCTATGCTCATTCCAACCATAATGAAAAGGGCGTGATTTTCTCAAGGATAAGGTGGGGGACTTCTTAAACTATGAACCAATGGGGAAAAGCCATGTGTCAGCTACTAAACCCCTTTTTGAATTGCCCATCTCCCCTTGTCTTATCCAACTACAAATTTTAATGTTCAACTGAGTAGTTGAGGTAGTTATGGCTGGGAGTGGAGTGTGGCAGGACTGTCAGTCCTTGCCCACACACACACTCCACCAGTGGGTTGACCTCACGATGGCAAAAAAAAACCACCGCCATCACTCTAGCGGACTCCACTCTCTCCACTACCACGCATTCTCCCCATTGTCTGTTCATCCTCATGCAGTAGTGGAAGTCTTGCTCATTATCATGCACAGGATTTTCCTGGTTTTACTCATGCAGCTTTCCTCTATGGATTTTGCAGATGGTGTGGGTGTATACCTTCCTCACAGATTGATTTGTGGGTTCGTTGTTGTCTCCATTACGTTGTGTTTCATTGGGGTCTTTTGTACATTTTGGGGACAGGAGTATATTCATTTTCACACACAGGCATCTATTCTATTTGGTCTCACGCAACCAAGAGGGGAGCTGCTTATCGGTTGTCATTCATGTTATTCCATAGAGTGGAATCGAGTGTGTTTTCCCTCTATATTTTGGGGTCTAGTGCAAGTTTTCCTCATGCACAGGTTGGAAGACTGTATTTTTTCTTTCCCAGTGTGGTCTGTCTAAGTCTTTCATGGTGGCTTCATTGCCCAGGATAGACTGTTGTTTTCCCATGTGGTGAGTTGTGTTTACTGATACGTTTTTGGGACTGTTGAAATTCACTTGGGAGTCGTTTTGGCCACGATAGGGCCAAGAACAACTCAGGAGTTGTTTTTCCCTGTTAAGCTGTGATTGCTGATTAATTGCATGCATGCAATGGTTGGTCTTTAGACTGCGTTGGGAGTAGGGATGGGGTCTTGGTTTGCTTGATAAACCTGGTGTGTTGGAAAGCACACAGACAGAGCTAGAGGGCTAGCTTTCTTATCCACAACCCCTGAATAGCACTGGAAGGGAAGGCAGGGCCTGAGGGACTGTGTAGCAAAGAAGGGACTGATTCCTTGTGTTGGGTGTGTGTGGGTGTCTTAGAAGTTAGGCTAGTTCTGGTGTAGGTGTTCCTAGCTCTATAATGGGCTCACCAGCTTAGCATTTATCCTTTCCCAACTCCTTGATGGCCTGATAAACCTAACCATGTTGGCTTGGCTGTCTTGTTGATGGCCTGATAAACCCAACTGTGTTGGCTTGGCTTTGTTTTGTGTATCATTGGCTATGTGTAAGCCTGCTTGTTCCCTTATTCCTTGGAGAATCACGCCCAACTCAGGGGTGGTAGCGCTACTGAGAGATTAAGGAGCACGCTGGCCTATGGTTGGGTGGAACGTTGCAGCGACGTAGTTGGTTGTGGAACGAGTTCTTATAAGATAAGTAACCTTGTCTATTTTACTTCTGCAATTCTATTTACTGTTAATGATTATGATGAACATGTTGAATGAATGCTTGTATGAATGTATGTTGCTTCCATTGCATATGATAAATAATCGCATCTGTGTATGTTCTACTTCAATGCATTCTGTTTCAACATTTTTATGAATTCACATGTTCATGGGGCTGGTTTCCCAGATGGTTAACACCATGGTAGCGTCCTCTTCACCGGTCGCAGGGTCAGGGACATTACAGTGTGGTATCAGAGCTCATGTTGCAGCATGGGCCTGAATGAGCCATGAAGGATGCAGTGATAGAGGTAGGATTTCTTTCTTCCCAGCAGAGATCAGAAGTTATGACAGAAAACTTCCACCAAAAATTTGTCTAAGTGTTTGAACTGTCGGTTCATCGGAACACCTAGTGGGAAGGACTTCTGATGCAGCAGAGAGCTACGTAGAAGCACAACCGATGGAGGACAGTTGGAAGAAAATTGCGGGAAAACTTTCTAACTTTCTAAGTTTTCGTAGGATGTCAGCAGAACTTAGTGGATGTGGGAGCCGCAGTTTTGGCAAAGATCATCCAAAGGCCGCCGAAATGCCGGCTCGATGTAATTGAAGAAACACCTGATTTTGACTTTCAGTGTCAATGAAATTTAGTTGTTCAGACTGCTGGGGCTGTCAGCGAAAAATAGTTGTTGGGTTCACCGATGCACAGCAGTTAGTGGTTTCAACCACCGTTATGCTTCACGGAAAGAAGGAGAGAAATATTTTTGAAAAATTTGTCTAAGTGTTGAAGACCATCGGCGCTTGGTGAAAGATAGTGGTTTGGATCACTGATACTTAGCTGATTGAATGCCGCCGTTGCGGATGGCTAGGCCACTATGCTCCTGATGGGTAAGGCCTCCATCCATTGACACAGTAAAGAAAGTTCGTTCAAAATCTTTCTAAGTAGTGAAAACATCGGCCATCGGAAGCAGGAAGTTGTTCGTGTGCCCGCCATTTCGAAAGGCTAGATGACTATGGATCCGACATGCCAAAGAAAAGTAGACGAACAGATCACCAATGCGTAGTGCTTAGTGGATTCGACCACCGATGAACAGCAGTGGAAGCTAGTTGTTTTGACTGCCGAAATGACGGATTGTTAGTTGGGATGAGACCCGATCCTGTACAATGAAATTTTGAGTTTTTTCGTGGGATTTCCTAGCAGATTTTGACTGTTTTTCCATGGGATTTCTTTGAGATAGACATTCTTTGATGAATACAATCTTGTGTTTGTGAAAAATTGTTATTTTATGATTTTTCCAGGAGAAGGTAAGTAATGCTGGTTTATATCAATGTAATGCATCTAACATTTGTGCTACTAACACATTTGCAGAATCATAGTCACCTTCAAGGGCAGTATTCTAGGTAGTGCAGTTTGATAAGTAAGTGGTGGTTCAGTTATGAGAACCCATGATGGATATGATGCTCAGGATTCTTACGAGCGTGCGCAAGATTCCATGGGAGAAAATGTTTGTAACGGAAATGATGGCGTAGAGTCTAATGGAAGGAGATTCCAAGAGACACCGTCAGATGTTGTAGCCACCATGAGAAGCTTGATCAAAGCCCAGGAAGAGTAGCATCAATTGAATGCTGCAATGTTGCAGAGTCTGACATACTTGCAAAGAAAGATAGACTCCGGAGAAGGTATAGCAAGACCAGAAGGCAGTAAGAGTAGTACTAGGAGAAGGAATTCTAGTGGACCATCTGATTTTGAAGAATCCAGCGGGGATTCAAGTTCTTCTCCTCATAAAAGAAAAATAAAGAGACACCATAGGGATTGTTCTCGGGATGAATTTAAGAAGGCTAAAACTCCTACATTTGATGGTGAGGTAAATACTGGAAAAGAGGCTGAAGCTTGGCTTCTTGGGATAAAGAAGTACTTTCAAGTGCATGATTATTTAGGAAACATGAAGGCAAGAGTTGCCATATTCAATCTGAATGGAAGGGCATCCATTTGGTGGGAACACTTCAAGCAAGTGAAGAGGATCAATGAAATGAGACTTAAGTGGAAACCGTTCAAGAAGTATTTCAAGCAGAAATACCTCTCTGACAGGTATTATGATGACAAGATTAAGGAGTTCCATGAGCTGAGATTAGCACAACGGACCATGGAAGAGAATGCAAATAGGTTTTTGGAGCTGTTGAGGTATGTCCGGTACATCAGAGATGAAAAAGTGAAGGTTCATCATTTTCTGAGTGGATTACCTCAGTCTTACAAAGATAGAATTGAGTTTTATGAACCTAGAACTCTTGAAGAAGCAATAAGGAAGGCTAAGTATTGCTATGAGCAAAGCAAAGGTAAACCGGATTACCATAAGGCATGGAAGGACAAGAAGAATGAGAAGTTTGACCAAAGAAAGAAAGGTTTCAAACCTTCTAACTTTAGGAATCAGCAGAAGTAGCCATCCCAAGATGCGAGTAAGCCAGTTGGAGTGATAGGAGAAAAACCTAAAGATCCACAATAGAATAGAGGACCACTTCAATGTTGGAAATGTAGAGGACCCCACATGCATAGAAATTGTCCACTCAAGAATGAGAGTGCAAGACCATCTTATAACATTCAGGAAGCAAAAACAGTGGGTCAAGTAGCAAGGGTAGTCTCTAGTATTTATGCAGCACTGGAGGACCGTTAAGCAGATCACCAGTCAACTATGTTTGAAGTAGCAGGTAAGATTGTTGAGCAATCTGTTTCTATTTTGATTGACCCTGGTTCTATGCATAGTTACATTACTCCCAGAGTAGTGGAGATTTGTGTTTTTAAGAAAGTAAAGCATAGGAAGTCTTGGTTAGTTCAGCTAGCCACTGGAACTAAGAGAAATGTCAGTGAAGTGGTAGAGAAATGTCCATTGGTCATGAATGGATTGGTCACTTGTGTAGATCTGAATGTTCTACCACTTGGTTCCTATGATGTTCTCATTGGAATGGACTGGTTATAAGCTCACAGGGTGAAGCTTGACTGTTACAATAAGAATTTCAAATGCATGAATGAAGAAGGGAACTTGGTAGTTGTGAGAGGCATTCCAAAGGTGATTTCAGTACGACAGGTTTCAGCAATGTAGTTAAAGAAGTTCTATAGGAAGGGTTTCCAGTTGTATGTAGCTCATATTTTGGAGGCATTAGGAGATGAAACTCCTAGGTTGGAGGACTATCAAGTGTTACAGGAATTCAGAGACGTGTTTCCTGATGAGATTCCAGGGCTTCCTCCAAAGAGGGACATTGATTTCACTATTGAACTTGTGCCAGGAGCAGCATCGGTGTCCAAGGCACCCTATAGGATGAGTACACCGGAGATGCTAGAGTTGAAGATGCAACTGCAAGAGTTGTTGGAAAAGAAATACATCCGGCCGAGTGTGTCTCCTTGGGGAGCACCAGTTCTGTTTGTAAAGAAGAAAGATGGTACACTCAGGTTGTCCATTGATTACAGACAATTGAACAAGGTCACTGTGAAGAATAAATATCCTTTGCCTAGGATTGATGACCTCTTTGATCAAATGAGAGGAGCAAAGGTGTTTTCCAAGATTGACTTGAGGTCTGGTTACCATCAGGTGAGAATCAAGGATGAAGACATTCATAAGACAGCCTTTAGGACAAGGTATGGACATTATGAGTTTGTAGTGGTACCATTTGGTCTCACAAATGCACCAGCTACATTTATGTGCCTTATGAATAGTGTCTTCAGCAGGTATTTGGACAAGTTTGTTCTTGTTTTCCTTGATGACATTCTTGTTTATTCTAAGAATGAGGGAGAACATTAAGAACATTTGAGATTGACATTGCAATTGCTCAGGGAGCATCAGTTGTATGCAACACTGAGCAAGTGTGACTTCTATAGAGATAGAATTCAATATTTGGGTCACATTATCTCAGAGGAGGGTATATCTGTGGACCCCAAAAAGATTGAAGCCATTATGAATTGGTCTACTCCAAGAAATGTGACAGATGTAAGATATTTTATGGGACTTGCAGGATACTACCGAATATTCATTGAGGGATTCTCCAAAGTTGCACATGCCATCCGATTCTTTGCAAAAGAAGGGGATAAAGTTTGAATGGACATCAAGGTGTGAAGAGAGTTAATTAGGTGCTTGAAGACATGCTTCGCATGTACGTAATGGACAAACCAACCAAGTGGGAAGATTACTTGCACTTGGTAGAGTTTGCTTATAACAATGGACAGCAGGAATCCTTGGGGATGAGTCCATATGAAGCTTTGTATGGAATAAGGTGTATGACACCAGTGACTTGGGATAACCCAGTGAACAGGATTGTGCTTGGACCAGAATTTCTCAAGGAAATGGAGCAAGAGGTTGTAAAGATCAGACAAAATTTGAAAGAAGCACATGACAGACATAAGAGCTATGCAGATAAGCATAGGGTGAATAGGGAGTTCAGTGTTGGGGATCATGTTTACCTCAGAGTGAGAGTAAGGAAGAGTTCCTTGAAGCTTGGAAGTTGTGCCAAGTTTTCACCTAGATACTGTGGGCCATTTGAAGTGCTTGAAAGAATAGGGCCGGTTGCATATAGAATTGCATTTCCTGCTAGCACTAGAGCTCATAATGTTTTTCATGTTTCTTTTCTTAAAAGATATGTACATGATCCTAACCATGTGATAAATTGGGATGTGATTCAGGTGGAACCTGAGGGAGAGTTCTGAATCGAGCCAATGCGCATCCTTGACAGGAAGGTCACAATGCTCTGGAACCGGGCCATAAGTCAGGTAAAGGTGCAATGGGAGCACTATGGAACTGAAGAGGCTACATGGGAGCTAGAGGATGCCATGCGATTGGCATATCCATTTTTGTTCAATTCTGTGAAACACTGAGGCAATACCAGTGTAGCATTTTGTTCAAATTTTGTAAAGCACCGAGGACAGTGCTATTGAAGGGGGAGGGGAATGTAACACCCCAGTTTTGATGCTATTGCATTATATGTATATGATGTATATATTGTAAATAGCCATGGTGCAGAGCTAAAGGCCAAGGCCCCACCATTGATTGGTTATGCTATGTTTCGGGTTGAAATTGTCACCGATGGTATATCCGGGCATGCGACATACATATTAAGTTTTTTCATCATGTAAATATGCATCTTTAATTAAATGAACCCAACCAGCTATGCTCACTAAAACCATAATGAAAAGGGCATGATTTTCTCAAGGATAAGGTGGGGGAATTGTTAAACCATGAACCAATGGGGAAAAGCCATGTGTCAGATACTAAACCCCTTTTTGAATTGCCCATTTCCCCTTGTCTTATCCAACTACAAATTTTAATGTTCAACTAAGTAGTTGAGGTAGTTATGGCTGGGAGTGGAGTGTGGTAGGACTGTCAGTCCTTGCCCACACACACACTCTACCAGCGGGTTGACCTCACGATGGCAAAAAAAAAAAACCACCGCCATCACTCCAGCAGACTCCACTCTCTCCACTACCATGCATTCTCCCCATTGTCTGTTCATCCTCATGCAAGAGCGGAAGTCTTGCTCATTCTCACGCACAGGATTTTCCTGGTTTTACTCATGCATCTTTCCTCTATGGATTTTGCGGATGGTGTGGGCGTATACCTTCCTCACATATTGATTTGTGGGTTCGCTATGGTCTCCATTATGTTGTGTTTCATTGGGGTCTTCTTTACATTTTGGGGATGGGAGTTTGTTCATTTTCATGCACAGGAATCTATTCTGTTTGGTCTCACACAACCAAGAGGGGAGCCACTTATCGATTGTCATTCACGTTATTCCACAGAGTGGAATCGAGTGTGTTTTCCCTCTGTATTTTGGGGCCTGGTGCAAGTTTTCCTCATGCATAGGTTTGAAGATTGTATTTTTTCTTTCCCAGTGTGGTCTGTGTAAGTCTTTCCCGGTGACTTCGTTGCCCAGGATGGACTGTTGTTTTCCCAGTGTGGTCTGTGTAGGTATTTCCCCATGGCTTCATTGCCCAGGATGGACTATTGTTTTCTCGTGTGGTGAGTTGTGTTTACTGATACGTTTTTGGGACTGTTGAAATTCACTTGGGAGTCGTTTTGGCCATGATAGGGCCAAGAATGACTCAGGAGTCATTTTTCCCTATTAAGCTGTGTTTGTTGATTAATTGCATGAGTGCAATGGTTGGTCTTCGGACTGCGTTGGGAGTAGGGATGGGGACTTGGTTTGTTTGATAAACCTGGTGTGTTGGAAACCACACAGATAGAGCTAGAGGGCTGGCTTTCTTCTCCACAACCCCTAAATAGCATTGGAAGGGAAGGCAGGGCCTAAGGGACTGTGTAGCAGAGAAGGGACTGATTCCTTGTGTTGGGTTTGTGTGGGTGTCTTAGAAGTTAGGCTAGTTCTGGTGTAGGTGTTCCTAGCTTTGTAATGGGCTCACCAGATTAGCATTTAGCCTTTCCCAACTCCTTGATGGCCTGATAAACCTGACCATGTTGGTTTGGCTGTCTTGTTGATGGCTTGATAAACCCAACTGTGTTGGCTTGGCTATGTTTTGTGTATCCTTGGCTATGTGTAAGCCTGCTTGTTCCCTTATTCCTTGGAGAATCATGCCCAGCTCAGGGGTGGCAGTGCTGCTGAGAGATTAAGGAGCACGCTGGCCTATGGTTGGGTGGAACGTTGCAGCGATGTAGCTGGTTGCGGAATGAGTTATTATAAGATAAGTAACCTTGTCTATTTTAGTTCTACAATTCTATTTGTTGTTAATGATTATGATGAACATGTTGAATGAATGCTTGTATGAATGTATGTTGCTTCCATTACGTATGATAAATAATTGCATCTGTGTATGTTCTACTTCAATGCATTCTGTTTCAACATTTTTATGAATTCACATGTTAATGGGGTTGGTTTCTTGGATGGTTAACACCATGGTAGCGTCCTCTTCACCGGTCGGAGGGTCAGAGACATTACAGATATAGTCAGGGTTTGATCCTATCTTCCATCCATTGATAGATTATGATGGATGTTTTTATACAAAAAATACTTCACCTACTTCCTATAAACCCTGCTACTACATACCCTGACAATCAACCCCTCTTATGGATAGTGGATAGATATACAATGTGGATAGATACAGTCAGGGTTTGCTCCTATATGCCCTCCACTGATTGATTTGTATGGATGGTTTTATATAGAAAATACTTCACCTACTTCCTATAAACCTTGCTACTACATGCCCTGACAATTAACCCCGCTTATGGATAGTGGATAGATATTCAATGCAGATAGATACAGTTAGGTTTTTCTCGTATCTTCCCTCCACCGATTGATTAGGATGGATGGTTTTATACAAAAAATACTTCACCTACTTCCTATGAACCTGATACTACATATCCTAACAATAAACCCCGCTTATGGATAGTGGATAGATATACAATCTTGTCATATCTTGTAAGGGATTTCATGGCTCGTACTATCTGGTTTGACACCGATTCAGTTAGGTACGGGTTGGTACGGTCCTCTTAGGTGAGGAGGATAAATCATGACCAAGGGATTATCTAGTGAGGTATGGATTCTACTGGGATTTATAGTGAGGGTTTTAAGGACAATTTAGATGGTTCTTAGCTTCTTATCATGTTTGGATATGAACGTTTATAACAGGAATCATTTGAAGTATAATTCTTCACTAGACCTTCCAGCCTATGCACTCATCCTTGGGAGTAAAACAATTTGAAAACTCAACATCATACCTACGCCTTGGTGACTTCATATTATAACCTATGTCTTTGAAACATACTTTTCAACCTTCCTTTTTACCAACCCTGTGAATCACACCTATGACTTGGGAACCTCCTAAAACTCTTCCTTTGGATCTCATGGCCTCATACCTACTCCTTCGGACTAGCCTTGGGAAATCACACTTTTGTGGGACTATCCTAACCTATGCATTAGACCTACACCTTGGTTAGACCTGAAACTCAACCTTTTTAAACTCATAAAATTATTCCTTTGGACTTTCTTCCTTGGGACCTCTTAAACCCAACCTTTTTACTAACCTTGGAACTATACTTTGAAACCTATATATATTACCTCATTGGAAAAATATTTACACTCAGACCTTGGATCCTATGCTACAGCTTTGGTGGGAGCTAAACTTCATACTTACTGAATTTAATTAGCCCTATTATGAACCATACCATTTGTGCGGTGGAGCGTAAGCGAAGTCAGAGCATTGTAGGTTATTTGAACTGTACCGTAAGTAACTATAAGAAGCTAATAGAAGCTAAAGTATATCTAATCTAATAACAAGACTATACTTAAGGGATGGGGTTCTTTCATGTAAAGGGTTGGTACAAGGGGATGGGGTTCCTAGCATGCCATCCATCCATACTAATGTTCTTCTACATCTCTTCCAGTTCTAATGATTATTCTCTATCCACTCAGTGACTCAATGCTCCTAGGTTTCAGTAAAAAGCTCTCAACATGTAGGATATCACATTATCAAGATAGTCCAACTAGTCCAAATCTTGTAGGAAATGGAAACTCTAATGATTAGTCCAAGCTACCAAGTTCAAAGAGGTATGCTTAAATTTTGAGAATAAAACATGACTTCATACCAAGTAATATCTATATGAAAATATTCCAATATCCATGAAATATATACAATACAAACATATTAAAGTTTTAAACAATGATTTCACTTAAATATGTGAAATGACTCTTTGATATCTTGACACAGATTAAAGTCCTTGGTCTTGTTGGTCCTATGGGTGAAAGGGGTTTGTTATCCACATTTATGGTACACCTTGGTCTTATGGGTATGCGGGTTTCCTTATCTTCTTATTGTGACCCCCTTGCATGCAATATTCAAGTTTCTTGCGGGGATATCCCAAGCCCCTTGTGGGCATTATTGAAGCCCCCTGCGAGCATTATTGTAAACAATGTCCTGGCATATTGTAAATACTGCGCAGGAATATTGTAAACATTATGTGGGCATATTGTAAACAATGTGCAGGAATATTGTAAACACTGTGATTTTTCAAGATGATATCATGCTTATTATATTGTGGCTCGTCCAATCGGTTCAAGAAGGTATGCCACTTATCATATTTTCAATGAATGTTATAGCTGATTTTACCACACTTGGTAGATCACATCTTTATGGCCTTCCATGTCCCTCTGCAGACTGGTTGGACCCCCTTTGCTAAAATTATACTTTGATGTCCCAAAAAAGTTCCCAAAAAACACCTATTTATGTGTATACATGACTTGTAAAGCAATATCCGCATGTACACGCAACGTTTGGGCCAAAACCCACGTACATCGAGAAATGTGCGTGAAGACAATTTTTTTTGGAGTTTTCCTCATAGAGTCCTGAATAACTTGAATCTTGTCCTTCCATATGCCTTCAGAACGCTCAGAATCGACCCTCCATTTCCTATTTGGAGTGTTATATATTGAGCCTCTTGGATTCATTGACGGAGGAGAATCTTGAGAGCAAGGAAACTATAGTTCATTTTTGCCTCACTTGTTTATTCTTGTGTCTACATCCCTTTTTCCCTTTGGAGCACATAGTGTTTCCCTTCCCAAGATTTCCTTTTCTTTGTAAGCTTGCCATTATGATGGAGGATTGAAGTGGTGGAGGCCCAGGTGGAGGAATCGGTTTCTCCGGTTCGAAGAAGTGCCGATAGAGTTTGTCACTATTGTACCTATGTTTTATTAATAGAAATATCCATTTCCTGTCTAATAAATGTGCATAAATATGAATATTGTATCCATGGATGTATTTAATTGCTTATACATGATGGTTTATATATGTTAGAGTAGGCCTAACACTTTGAAATATACCATGCTTGTCTTGTTTGCTGTTGTTAAGAGTGAATTATGAATACAAGCATGTTGGAAAATCTCAACGGGGATCTACATCAACCGTCTGAAATAAGGTACACTTCATATTCCTTAATGTTAGATGCCTTTATTTATCTTGCATATGGGAATGGATTGATTTATGGTGTCATTTATTTTGTTGTGGTACACCCCAAGCCATAGGAAGTTTCTCTTCGTAACAGAATTGGCGACAGTAGTTGTAAATTTGAGCATATAGATCTGTAGACAAAAACAAAACTCACAAAGAAGATCTCACAATTTACTCAGCAATTGAAGAATGAAACAGTGCAAAAGGCTTGCAGCTGTGAATGCTTTCATTAATCAAAAAGTAATTCAGATAATAATTACAATGATGTAAAATGGCTTTAATAGCCACAAGCAATTCAAATCCACATGAGGAAGTTCGAATTGATGACTCTACTTGACTGTAGGTAACCAAGACTTGTCTAAATCACAATTGGAGTTCTAAAACACAACTAACTGTTACATTTAGTATTAAATAATGGTTAACTGACTGTGGTAGGTGAGAAAAGTGCCCCACATGTGTGCAATTAATTAAACCATTATTTAACTGAATGTAACTGACTCCTAACTTGTCTTGACTAGTCATCAACTGAAGTTAAGGACCCAGTAGTTAACTGTCCTTGTCTAAATCATAACCAGAGTTCTAAAACACAAGCAACT
>LPNX010000205.1:299909-372608 GCA_001517045.1 Pseudotsuga menziesii | reverse complement strand
GACTATAAATAGACTGGATGGACTCCCGATTTAGACATGACTCCTGATTTAGACATATGACCAAATTTGTACAAGGGAGGATTAATAATCCTAACAGTAGTGGGGATGTTCCTTATTTTTCTTTGGGGTTTGGGGGCATAATGTGCTTGACTTGCTCTCTGTTTCTCCTAGTTTATGTGTTGCACTTAGTAGTATGTTTATCCATTGACACTCCCCTTGAGTGGTTTGACCCTTGGCCTTCATTTTACCACTTTCATCTGTGTATATGTAGGTTTTAGGCTAAAATTTGCGTACATATGGAGGTTTTTGGCCAAAAGTCATGTATACATGTAGGTTTTTGGCTAAATGTTGCGTATACATGCAGGTTTTTGGATAAAATTTCCATACATACATGACTGTTCTTTGAACAGTCATGTACATCCTCCATTTTTTGGTTGAGTTTGATGTGGGAACTTGTTGGGTGGGTTGTGAGTGTGGCTGGGTCTTCCTAGGTATTGATATTATCTGTTGACTACTTCTTTCATGACCACATATCGATTTTTCATTGATTTTTCTTTGGAAGTAGTTCTAGTCATTTATCTCCTTTTTGTTTTGCCATTAGTGCATTAGTATTTTTGTCTCGGTGCCTTGCTTGGCTTGTGTTTGATGATTGCTACAAAGACTGAGAATTTTAATGACTTTTATTGCATTTTCATTCTTTTATATTGAAAATACAAAATAATTATATAGTTACATTCTTACTTGCATCTCACATATGGATTTAAGGAGGTACTTGCATTGGATTGCTTGGATGAGAGTTGTGTTTATGCTTTCATATAGGAAGGATTGCATTGGAATTTGAAAAGGAATAAATATTTATGCATCTCATGTAGTGGGATACCTCATTTTCACAATTTTAGACAAAATTACAATTGGCATTGTTTGTTAGGTGTGCATATTTACTTTCACTGGTGATTCATAACATCATTGGTTACACGGTCATTTCCTTTGAGTAATCAAAATCCTTAAAATCAACGCTTAATTTAAAATTAATTACACATTTTTATTTGATAGGGTACATCAACAAGATTAGGTTTTAGTGTCTTCGAATAGTTCATTGTGAGTAAATTCTCCAAGACTACTAAACAAAACAAGTAGGTGTTTGTCCAGGTGAGAGAGTGAAATCCTTGGTATAATTAGTGTTCTCAGGAGGCTCCTCTTACATAGGATTTAAGCACGAGGCAACATTCATGTTTATGGTGGGGATAGCCCCTTGCCACTCTCTATGAAGCACCAGAGATATTTCCAAGATATTATTCATATCTAGGGGCTTTTGAGGTACCAGTTGGTGATTTCAAGCTTCAGGATCTGATACCCTTCCCATATGGTAGATCTCGCCTGTGACTGTCTGCCTGGGCATTGGTTATATTGGGGTGACCTTAGTTGCCTTACTTAGGTATCGTAGGGGGTACTTGTAGAGGTTATTCTGTGAGTGTCCTGGCCAGGTAGGGGTTGGACAACATAGTTTATTTACATGTTGAAGTTGACGGAAAATATAATTGAGTACACACCTCCACTTGTAGTATGTGGGAGTTTCAGGACTCTCCTAGGCAAGACATACCTGCTACATTCAAGAGCTCATTTATCCTCCCTTTGGATTTTCTGCATCTAGATGTAGATTTTCTTAGGAAGTATGCTCTATGTGTGCTAGTTAGATTTAGGGATCGCAATTACTTGAGTATATTTATGTTCTCTTGAGTTTGGGTCCTTTTACGTTCAGCATGCCTCATATCACTACTAGTATCCCGTCATCCACTCCAAGTCCTATTGCGGACCCTTGTGTTGGACTGGGGGGCACCACTTACCTTGCTCATATATTTGGGAGTGGCCATATTCCATCCTCTACTCCATTTGCGGAGTATTTTCAGTCCCTTCATCTGGTATTAACACTAGGGTTCACCCTCATGGAGGTGGTAGTGGATACGTGAACGTTGGGTCTACACTTTACATTCCTTCTTATCTCCCATCATCCACCATACTATTTCTTTTGAATGCATTTTTCATGATCAGTTCTCCCTATACCCTATAGCTTGGACTCTTTACTAACTATTTCCAGTTGTTTTGGGCTAATATTGTTGTCATGTAGGGTCCATTTTCTATACACTCTTGATGAGGCTTTGAACCATTCATGCCCATGATAGGTATAATTTTGAACTGGCATATAGGTTAGGAATCCATATCCGCTTGCATTATGCATTGCTTTATGACCATTTCATCTTGAATCTAGGTATGAACCCACTTTGTAATGTCAAGGAACCTTCATACTACTACTAGAAGTGGCAATATGTAAGTGGTAGAGATTTCCTATTCATGGGTGACCTAGTTAGATCCTTCTTTGCAATTTGGTACCCATGCTAAGATTACTCCTCTAGGTTTGGGAGTCCCTTATAGTCCTGCCATGTCCTTGAGAAAGAGCTTCATACTCCTATTGAACTTTATGCTGGCCATATCCCACAGGGACTCCCTTGTATATCAAGTTGTAATTACATTTCATGCATTTTGCGTTCGCTATTGAGCTTTATGCCGACTCCCTGCTTCAGAGTTATAAACCATGTAGCCTGAGATTGTCTCAATCCTAGCCAAACAGATCCTTTTACATATCCTTTACAGCTTGATCATCACTTACCAGGAGGAGACCTTCCCCTGAGTGTCCTTATCCTACACATGCTTCCTTGCATTGAGCATATATATGTTCCACTGATTGGAACTAGTTTGCTTTTGTGTGACACTCATATCCTCCTATATGTATACTATAAGCACTTTTATTCTTTTTCAACCTTCTCAAATTTGAAAAAGTCCAAAAAAATAAAAAAACATAAAAATACGGACGGGAAGTGATATTATCTTTGGCAGTTGTCGAGTCATGTCACCTTCGAACAGAGCACCATATATCACATCCATTGGTTGGGTTGTTAGTATGAATTTAGGAGATGAACTTTTTACTCTGAGTTTTCTCCACTGACTGGTTATGCTTCCAGTCCCTATAGATCCTCTATTGATGCCTCCAGTGTCACAGAGTTGTCCCAGTTTGCATGTCGAGTCTATGGTGCCTATCTTCAGTCACTGCTTTCCTTATGCTCTTGTTCAGAGGAAGTTTAGCCTAAGTTGACCATTCCTTAGTTATCTTGACTTTGCATGTCGGTCATTCCCAGTACAGTTACTGGTTCATGCAAATCTTGTTCATTTGATTTCTTCCACATTATATAGCGTTGCTGAGTACCTCATGTTGGTTGACGGGGGATTTTCTAATTCCCTCCTTCCAGTGGATTCCATTCCATCGACTTCAGATCATTTATTCTAGAATAAGATTCTAGAGTCCATTTGAGTTCCTTGAGACTTGCAGTCATCGGTGGTAGGTTCTCTTGCCATTGACAGTTTTGGGAATACATCAATGTCCCCTGATCAATAGATTCTTTCAAGTGTTTGACCTCAACACATCTATTCACACTTTTTAGATTGCACTATGTACCTTGATTCCCATTATCATTATCGGTGGGATATATCGTGTCTGTTAATGGTATACATCAATGACCGATGATAATATGATGGACCATCATGTTCGACCTCGACACCTTTATTCATGTGATGGGACATGTACTTGTAGCGGTTTACGTATATGACCTCCGAGATTGGTGGCATTCCACATATGCCACCTCCTTGATTGTGTTAGTATTCATGAGATGTCATCTCTCATGACCATATTCTAGTATTATCATATAAATTCATCCACTATGGAGCTCTTGTCCATTGTATATTGTATGTGGTGATGAGCACACATGACATTTGTATATCATGACTATTCATGGCCATTGTACTCTTATGTATCTAGGACTGCTATATGTATATTTTCAGTCATATGCAGATATTTATCATTGTATTGTACTAATGAGTGGTTGGTTCTTCCACCTGGGTCTTCATTAATCCACTTTTGGGATGGATATAATGTATTTCAGCCATCATGTTACCCCTCTGACCTCGCACATTAGGGGGCATATGTTACAGCTGATTTTACCACACTTGTTAGATCACATCTTTATGGCCTTCCATGTCCCTCTATAGACTCCTTGGACCCCCTTTACTCAAATTCTACTTTGATGTCCCAATAAAGTCCCCAAAAAACACCTGTTTATGCGTATATGCAACTTTTAAAGCAATATCTGCGTGTACATGCAACTTTTGAGCCAAAACCTGCATACATCAGGAAATGTGCATGAAGACAATTTTTTTTGAGTTTTCCTCATAGAGTCCTGAATAACTTGACTCTTGGACTTCCATATGCCTTGAGAATGCTCAGACTCGACCCTCCATTGCATATTTGGAGTGCTATATATTGAACCTCTTGGATACATTGAAGGAGGAGAATATTGAGAGCAAGGAAACTATAGTTCATTGTTGCCTCACTTGTTTATACTTGAGTCTGCATCCCTTTGTCCCTTTAGAGCACACAGTGCTTCTCTTACCAACATTTCCTTTTCTTTGTAAGCTTTCCATTTTGATGGAGGATTGAAGTGGTGGAGGTCCAGGTGGAGGACTCGGTTTCTCCGGTTCGAAGAAGTGTCGACAGAGTTTGTCACTATTGTACCTCTATTTTATTAATAGAAATATCCATTTCCTTTCCAATACATGTGCATAAATATCAATATTGTATCCATGGATGTATTTATTTGCTTATACATGATGATTTATATATGCTAAAGTAGGCCTAACACTTTGACATATAGCATGCTTGTCTTGTTTACAGTTGTTAAGAGAGAATTGTGAATACAAGCGTGTTGGAAAAGTTCAACGGGGATCTACATCAACCATCTAGAATAAGGTACACGTCATATCCCTTAGTGTTAGATGTATTTATTTCTCTTGCATATGGGAATGGATTGATTTCTAGTGTCATTTAGTATGTTGTGGTACACCCCAAGCCATAGGAAGTTTATCTCCGTAATAGAATTGGTGACTCCACTGGGGATGTTCCTTATTTTTCTTTGGGGTTTTGGGGCACAATGTGCTTGAATTGCTCTATGTTTCTCCCTGTTTCTATGTCACATCTAGTAGTATGGTCATCCACTGACTTTACCCTTGAGTGGTTTGACCCTTGGTCTGCTTTTTACTACTTTCGTCTCTATATATGTAGGTTTTTGGCTAAAAGTTGCGTACAGACGTAGGTTTTTGGCTAAAAGTCACGTATACATGCAGGTTTTGGGCTAAAATTTGCATATACATGCAGGTTTTTGGCTATAAGTCGCATACATACGTGACTGTTCTTTGAACAGTCGTGTACACCCTCCCTTTTTTTGTTGATTTTGATGTGGGAAGTTTTTGGGTGGGTTGTGAGTGTGGCTGGGTCCCTTCCTGGGTACTGATGTTGTCTATTGACTACTTCTTTCATAACCAGATATCGATTTTTCATTGATTTTTCTTTGAAAGTATTTCTAGTCATTTATCTCTTTTTTTTCCATTAGTGCATTAGTATTTTTTTCTCGGTGTCTTACTTGGCTTGTGTTTGATGCGTGCTGCAGAGACTAAGAATTTTAATGAATTTTATTGCATTTCCATTCTTTTATATTGAAAATACAAAATAATTATATAGTTTCTTTCTTACTTGCATATCACATATGGATTTAACGAGGTACTTGTTTTGGATTGCTTGGATGAGAGTTGTGTTTAGGATTTCATATAGGAAGGATTGCATTGGCATTTGGAAAGGAATACATATTTATTCATCTCATGTAGTGGCATACCCCGTTTTCACAATTTTAGACAAAATTGCACTTGGAATTGTTTGTTAGGTGTGCATTTTTACTTTCATTGCTGAGTCATAACATCATTGGTTGCATGGTCATTTCCTTTGAGTAATCACAACCCTTAAAATCAATGCTTAATTTAAAATGAATTACACATTTTTCTTTGATAGGGTACATCAACAAGATCAGGTTTTAGAGTCTTGGAATAGTCCATCGTGAGTAAATTCTCCAAGACTACTAAACAAAACAAGTAGGTGTCTTTCCAAGTGAGAGAGTGAAATCGTTGAGACTTTGACCCATTCGTATCCATGATAGGTACAATTTCAAACTAGCATATAGGTTAGGACTTCACATCTTCTTGCATTATGCATTTCCTTATGACCATTTGACTTTGAATTTAGGTAAGAACCCACTTAGTAGTGTCATAGAACCTTCATACTGCTATTAGAAGTGACATTATGTAAGTGGTAGAGCTTTCCTATACATGGGTTCCCCAGTTAGATCTCGCTTTGCCATTTGGTACCCATGCTGAGATTACTCCTCTAGGTTTGGGAGTCCCTTATAGTCCTACCATGTCCTTGAGAAAGAGCTTCATACTCCTCTTGAACTTTATGTTGGCCATCTCCTGCAGGGACTCCCTTGTATATCAAGTTGTAATTGTATTTAATGCATTTTTCTTTCTTTATTGAGCTTTATGTTGGCTCCTCGCTTCAGAGTTATAAGCCATATAGCTAGAGCTTGTCTCAATCCTAGCCAAACAGATCCTTTTACATATCCTTTACAGCTTGATTATCCCTTACTGGAAGGATTCCTTCACCCGAGTGTCCTTATCCTACACATGATTCCTTGCATTGAGCATAAATATGTTCCACTCCTTGGAACTAGTTTGCTTTCCCACAACACTCGTCTCCTCCTAGCTGTATACTATAAGAAATTTTATTCTTTTTCAATCTTTTCAAATATAAAAAAGTCCAAAAAACATAAAACATAAAAATCCAGATGGGAAATGATAATATCTTTGGCAGCTGTCGAGTCGTGTCGCCTTCAAACAGAGCACCATATATTACATCCATTGGTTGGGTTGTTAGTTTGAATTTAGGAGTTGTACCCATTACTCTGAGTTTTATCCACCAACTGGTTATGCTTCTAGTGTGTATGGAGCCTCTGTTGATTCCTCCTGTGTCACAGAGTTGTCCCAGTTTGCATGCCTGGTCTATGCTTTCTATGTTTAGTCACCATTTGTCTTATGCTTGTGTTCGAAGAAAGTTTAGCCCGAGTCGACCATTCCTCAGTTATCTTGAATTTGCATGTTGGCCATTATTGGTATAGTTACTGGTTCGTGCACATCTTTGTTGGCCTATTATTCCTTCTTGTCTCGACCCAAGGTTCAACAAAAACACAATACTGACAAAACACCAAAAGACAACAGCTCGACGGAGAAAGCTCAGTCGACAACACCCGCAATGCAGGCGCAATATCACCCAAGATATCTTAATGTGTAATTGTAAGAACCATGTTTCCATAGTTGGCGAGGGATTATAGTCCCTTGGCGTGTGGCCAAGGCGCTTGATGGAGATGGAAGGATGGAGTCTTTACTATATAACAAAGGTACAACTGGGTGCCACAATCGGTGTGCAATGAAACCTTGTCCTTAACCACTTAACAACTGGCACAACTACGCGGCGCAGTTGATTCCTTACTTATAATGAACAGTGTGTGACTTATATTGTAACTTAGTAGGTTAACCATGAAATCATACATAACATATCGAAAATGATTTAAACATTTATTCAAACAATAACCCTAAATAATGCGATTTAACCGACATTCAACATTAACGATTAAACATTCCATATGACATCCAATCATTCATTAACACAAGAAATAACGTGGAAACCCATATGGGAAAAACCTCTAGGGCTCTCTTAATCTGGCATGAGAAATATAGGTAGCACCTTGTAGTCTGCAACTTGTAGACTGATTTTAAGATATGTCTATCTGGCCCAATCTTCTTGCTCTCATGCTCTCTAGTTTATTGCTTCTATATAATCCTATTGATCTGCACACATCCTGGATTGACTCTTCTACTTTACTATCTGCGCACTCAACTGCAAATCCGCAGCTCAACAACCTTCTAATTCTATTAGAATCCTCTTCCAAGTCAACAATGAACTAACAAATTCCTCTAGCTAACTCTTCAAGCTAACAACAACCAATACTGAAGCTAGCCCTTATACAGAGCGGGTTCCTCCTACTTATAGTGTTTACAAGACCGTGCAGGGTCGACTGAGTACAACTTAGTTATTACAGACGCAAGTAGCTACAAAATATATTCTATTAAATTAATGCCAGGCCATACTTATTTGCAAAATTCCTGCATTAGATTAACCACATCCATAACTAGCCACGTAAATGTCTTTCAACCTGTCTTTATAGGTCATAACTAGCTGTAAAACTTGTCCTTTAGTCTTCTACTAGCTCATCCTTCTATAGTATTTCTTGACTTTCACCTGTCCAGCCTTTACTCTTCTACTCACCTCTTCCACTGACTATGGATGTGCTTTTCCTTGTTGCACCGATCCTAGTCGCAGCTTCCTCTGTTCTGCACTCATGCTTCTTCCTTTACCTTCTTTTCCTTCGTCACGTGCCCGCTTTTCCTCCTGCACTTGCATGTCAGATTCTACCTTGTGTAATTTTGCTAGCTCAACAGGCCCCTAACACTCACATGTGGCTCATCCAGAGCCACTAGCAAAAAAAATGACGCCTCTGCAAAATTTAAGGCTCTACAAAACTCATGCCTTTGGTGAAGGCTACGCCACATGACCAACCTTGTCCTGAAACTCCTACAAAATTTGTTGCACCCATGTAACATCTGTGCTGACCTCCTCATCTTTCTTAGCCAACTATTCCGCACGGTTGGAATTATTATGTTCCAGTGGTCCTGCTTCTAATGACTGCGTGATGTGTTGAAGCTTCTACTGTATAGGATGAATAAGCCCTATAACTCATGCTACTTCCTACTGGTTTGCTTCTACTTCATCATTCCTAGTTTTCTCTTGGTCGCAGAGAGCTTGGACTTCCTGCTGGAGCTGCTTTACCTCAGCAATCTTTGTAACCTTCTCCTTAAGCAACAAATTTTTCTTTTTTATCGTTACCATGGTGATTTTCTCATTAGCTTTCCATGCATATTCCTTGATCTTCTCGATAGTCTCATCCTCCAAAAGTGCTTCCCACATCATGTAAATGGATTCAAGTACCTCAGTGTAGAGTTTTTTTCCTTGACTTATCCTCTCAAAAACCTCAAATGTTGTTTTGTTGCGCTCTTCAAGCACCTCAAGAGGTGTTCTTGGTGTCTATCATTCTTGTAACTCCTCGACCTATTTCCTTAGGTTTGTAGCAATCTAGGACAGGTGTGCTACCTTTGTGGCCATGTCTGCATGTTCTTGGCCTTCTTCTAAAGGAAACTCCGTGACTTATTCCTTAATGGCTTCAACAAGTGTAAGCCAGATCTGTTCTCTGGCCTCAATTTCCTTCTCTTTTTCTCGGAGGAGGGTCTTGGACTCTTTCACCTTCTGTTTCTACTTGGTTTCCTAATAGGAAAGAGCATTCTCCTAGATTCATATCTCGGTTACAGCTGCATGCTGCACAACATAGAATTTAGCTAGCGTGAGTTTAGAGAAGCCTATATATAGCTTTTCAAAACCATGGATGACATTATCAAACTCAGGTGTCCCTATTTCCATTACTCTTGCTTGGATGTCTATTTTTACTGATGGCAATAATAGCGGTGTTACTAGTGTGTCATTAAGGTCCATGCCATAAGTCTCATCCTCGACTATTCTTTTGGCCTAATCAATAGTGTCAGTCGGGGTATTGATATGGTCCGCCAGTTTGTCAGTCAGTCACAATTGTTTCTTACTTAGGCCCTTCAGACTGGACTTGGCAACCTCTGCAATGGCATCGAACAACAGGCTTATGTCCTCCTCATTTAAGTTGATCGTGTTAGACAATTTATTTGATTTTCGCTTCTTATTCTTTGGTTGATGTTGCTCTGCACTGCGCACCTCATTGTGGGCCTTCTTCACATCCTCATCAGTAGGTGTTCCTTCAGAGTCATCATCATTATCATCATCATGATCTTTTCTTCCCTCACTATCATCATCATAGGAGCTTGGTGACTGATTGTATTGCCTGTTGCCACCATAATTGTCTTTCCCATCTTCTTGGTCATGAACCTGACCATTCCCTTGGCCTTTTCCTTGGACCTCACCTTGGCCACTTCCTTGGTTGTCTCTTCCCTGGTTTACTCCTCGAATGGCTTGCGCCATTCTATTGGCCAATCTTGTATGACTGTGTCCACATCATCGTCAGTGATCATAAACCCCGCCTGATGCGCTTGCTTAGCTGGGTCCTTCCATGGCTCTAATATAACATTGTGGACAATGGATTGGAAGTTTATGAATTCCACGTATTTCTGCATGATCGTGGTCCTTACTCTATGTGACTACTTTATTACATCGTGTAGTGCCTCACCATGTAGAGAGAACTCAATTTCATTGTCGATTTGAAGAATCTTGTCCTCCTTGTCGTCCTTGTCCTCCCATAGGTTCTGATACTTTGCACCAAGGAAAAGCACTAGGACATCCATTGGCTGGTAGTCCAGTGGGTTGGACCACAGAATAAAGGAAATCAGAATGAGCGGCCATGATAGTTGAATTTAGCCTTAGGGTCCTCCTATTCCTGCTCTGTATCATCTATGAGCTCATTCAATAGGTACTGCGACCAGTTGAAGATTACACCCACTTTGCACTGCTCTACGATTTCTATCTCCCCGACGACGCACTGAGTGGGCCTCATCTTGCGCAACAACTTGAAAGATAAGATTTTTTCTGGGAACCTTACTATGTATACCATGGTGAGTCCTTCCCTCTCTGTCATTGTGTATTTTTTCTCTGCTATCAACTATTTTCTACTAGCAAAAGCAATAGGGTGGTCAAGCGCACCCTCACTTGGTTGTGTTAAGACAATGTCGAGCACGACAGATGACGCATCGACATGAACATGGAACTCCTTCTTCCAGTTTGGAAACAAAAGTATTGGCATAGTGGCCATCTTGTTTTTAAACTTATCCAAGCTTTCTTGGCAGGGTTCCATCCACTGAAACTTCACATATTTCTTTAACAATTTCTCCATAGTTGTAGTTATCTTTGCATATCCTCTGATAAACTTCCTGTAGTAACCAATGTGTCCTAGCATCGATATGAGTTGCGTGACTGATGTAGGTGGTGGTAAGTTAAGGATAATAACAACTTTTGTTGGGTCAACCAAAATACCATCATGACACATGATGTGACCCAATAGTACACCAAATGGTGTGCAAAAAATACATTTCTTGGAA
Source organism: Pseudotsuga menziesii (assembly GCA_001517045.1). Lineage (NCBI taxonomy): Eukaryota > Viridiplantae > Streptophyta > Pinopsida > Pinales > Pinaceae > Pseudotsuga > Pseudotsuga menziesii. The sequence goes on along the minus strand of LPNX010000205.1, from coordinate 361,433 downwards.
TTAAGTGCGATATGATACTGGAGATAGCAGCCCAGCATCATGCGCAAACTCTCAATATGGTATTTTACTAGACCAAATACAGTCCAATCATCAAAGTAGACCTCAAGAAACTTATGAATAAAATATTTAAAACCAGAAACTACTATTCTAGAAAAAATAGCAGGTGCATTCTTGAGTCTAAAGGGCATTACCGTATACTGGTAGCATCCCCATTCTATGACGAAGGTCATTTTGTGACGATCATACTTTGTAATTCTTACTTCATGATAACCAGAGAAGCCATCTGTGAATGAATACATCTCTTGCCCTCCGATGCTTTCCAATACTCCATTTGTGAATGGTGTTGGGAATGGATTGTGCATGCATGCATCATTCTTTTTCCTTAGGTCGACACAGATCCTGACTTCACTTGTGGTTTTCTTATCATGGATCACTATAGGTTTGTTCCATTCTAATTCCTCAACATTTTCAATGATTACTGTGTCGAGCGTGCGATCCAATTCATATTTTACCTTCTCTTTATACCTTGGATTCAACCTATAAGGTCGTTGTTTGACTAGATTAGCATCTGTTTTGAGGGGTATTTTCCTCTCACTGAGATATCCTACTATTCCCTTCATCTTTGAAAATTTGGTAGGGAATAGATCCTAAAATTCATGCAGCAAGTCAATGATCTTCGTGACTATCTCCTTGTCCCAATAAAATCCTATATTGGTGAACTTCGGGTTCTCTAGCGACCCAATTTTTACTTTCTTGATTTTCAGCAGCTTAAGGAACTAGTCTCTTGAAATACCACTTACTTATACTGTGCATGTACCCTCTGATTCTGGTATGTTTATGTTATTCGGGTCATCATCTGGGTCTCCACTCAGATTGTAACAAGCCATCCATTGCTGGATGGTCGCACTGCACTGGTGGGAATTTTCCTCCTTGATAGGGATTTCAGCAAATATATTTTTCTTTATCATTTGAAGCGCAACATCAACTGTAGGTTTCTCATGAACAAATTCAAATGTGTGCATGATTTATTTAGCTACCTCTTCCCAAGCCTGATTTCCTTGTCGCAACTTCATAGATGTATACCAGCTTTGGGGTGTCATTTCCAATGTGTGAATGAAAAGATGGGCCCATTCCTGTCATGGGTATTCTGCAAATGTGGTATGACACTGATTTATGTGCTCGACAAGGTTTGACAACCCTGTGTACTTGTGACTCATGGTGGTGAATTCTTCACCGAATTTGACTTCCATCAATCTTTTGCATTGTGGCCATTCTGATATGGACTGCTTGTGTGTACCCCACCATCTAGCGGGGTAATATTTTAGTACATGGTCTAAAGCAGACAAGCACTGTGAATCTGTTACAAGTCCTTCAAACTCACTTAGGAAGGTCACAAGGTTAGGTAAACCCTCATAGGTGGGATTCTCTCATAACTCATTTTCCACCCATCGCACAGACCTTGTAATTATGATGCACCTTTTCATATAGACCTCATGCAACCAGCTTTGCCAATTTTCTAAGGCCTCTCTTGAGTCATATGTGCAAGAACTAGCACTCCTCTAGCTCAGGTTTCTATCAGCTGTCGGATTGATGTAGTCTTCTTGTAGGGAAATGACATTGTAGATCTGGTCAAGATAATCACCCTGTCCCTCATTGTAAACAAGATCGATGTATCTTTTTCCCTCCAATGGATCAATGGGAGACACTACCCTTATCTCATTATCTTCAAAGGATAATATTATTTTATTTAAATCTATAATGGTTTGATTATATATGGCCCAATCTATCCCCAGTAGCATGGGACATGGATTCATGTCATCGATAATGTTAATGACTTCAAAGTCCATAAATGTGCACAACCCTTTAATGTTGACAGGCACTTGACTCAACCTACCAATAGATAGGACCTTCACCTGATTGGAAAGCCTCAATTGGATAGGAGACTAGTCCAAGCGTTGCTTTCCCATACTTTCCCAAGTTTGTTGCATCAAAATATTGACATCCGAGCTGATGTCTAAAATAATGTAATCCATGTCGTAGTCACCTATCTGCGTAGTCATTCTTAAATCACAGTCATTCTTAAATCACTCCCCATTTTGAATTTCTTTCCGAACTGATTAACTCTCCTTTCTGATTATGACACTTCTGGGTTTTCTTCTATCAGTGCTTGTAGTTCTACGATGGCATATTTATCATGTAGTAAGGCTAAGAAACTTGACATAAATGAATTGAGCTTACTAACCTTTTTCAGGTTCTTCTTTTGGAGTATTTGTTGGAAGCATTAATGAATCGCCTTGACTTTTGTTGATGTCGATGGTTGTTCTGGGTCCACAAACTTCGATCGTACATCCAAAAATATTTTCTTCTATTTTTGTATGTCGAATGGAACTTTTTTATGCACCGCAGGTCGCACTTGTGGTTGCAGTTGTTCTTATGGTGTATCCTAATTAGCTCTGGGTGCAACACCTCCTCGTGTTATGACAAAAATTCTTGGATCTCTTGGCTCAACAACAATCACATGAACATTCAAGTTAGGATTTTATCTGGGTTCAGATTCTGCACAGAGTTCGGATGTACAATGGCCCTAGCTTACCACTTTGCAATCAACTGGGGACACTGCTCTACATTATGGTCATGCGCTTTACAATATGAACATGTCTTTGCAGGCTCCTAGAAATACATGGCATAATGGACTAGATGTCCACAGTTATAGCATGTAACTTGACCTCTTCCTCTGCCAAATCCTCCTCCTCCTCTTCCTCTGAAGTTTCCACCACCCCTTCCCTGAGGGTGTGGCTATTGTGGGGGGTACTAATTTTGCTGGTATTGTAGCTGATATTGGTTATGTTGCACATACTGATGCTGATAATAGTTTTTGTCACATCCCCGTCCCTCAACCCGGCGAAGAGGACGCGACGAACATACCAAACACAGGGGAAAATATCCCCATGGACATGAACAGAAGTCATCAATGCTGAAATTGCAAAGCTTAACATGATGCATAACAGAGATGCATAAACATACAAGCATACATAGATGCACAATCCATCAATCATACAGCGGAAGTAAACATTCACATACAACCAGCATTAATCATGTTCATCATTATTCATTTACATCAATATAATTGCAGAGATATAAGAGCAGCACTTATCTGTGGATGAAGAACTCGCCCGCAACCAGCTATGTCACTGCAACGTTCCACCCAACCTTAGGCCAGCGTGCTCATCAATCTCTCAGCACGCTGCCACCCCCGAGCTGGGCATGATTCCTTCAGGATAAGGGTCAATTTCAGGCTTACACATAGCCAAGGGGACACCAAACAGCCAAACCATCACTGCTGGGTTTATCAGGCCATCAACAGATCGGCCAAGCCAGCACAGTCCAAGGTTCAACCACTGCATACCAGCAGCCGAGCAATCCCTTCACAGCCCACTGCATACCAGTAGCCGAGCAATCCCTTCACAGCCCAGTGAAGAATCAAACAACTGGGAATGGTCCCCAATGAAAGGTGAGACACAGCTCCAGCCTACAAGGCAACTCAGAGTTGGTTTTGGCCCTAACGTGGCCAAAACAACTCAGCTACAACCCAAACCAGGGTACCTCAGCAGCCACAAACACACACTGAAGGATAACAACAATCCACAGCCCCAAAACAGGGAAGCTTAGCCAACAGATTGGAAATCAATAGCCCACAGCACACACAATTCCTCTAGGTAACAACTGGGCACTTACATAGTCCCAAACAAAGGATAATTCCAACTCCAATAGTCCCTAGAGAAAGGCTCAACCATGAATTTGAAAACCACTATGGCCCAAAACGTAATTGGGCACCACAACCAACAAAAACGCAGGAAAAACAACACGACCCTACCCGATTTCCGCGTGAGGATTCCAGCTTGCACGTGAGGGGAAACAACCTCACCTCTGAGCGCGAATCAACAGGCCATCAAACAGTGTGAGAGTGAACCACTCTGTGCACGTGAGGGTGAAGGATGCGGCTAGCAAAAATGGGAACAACAGCCCATGATCAACCAAGAGAGCCCTCGACTGGTGCATGAGAAGAACAGCACCGACCTCTGCGCGAGGAAGACGAACCGGCAAGGTGAGAATGGAGGCATGGGTGCGTGAGGGAGAATAATGGGCAGACGTGGGTGGAGTGGGCATGGGGAAAAGGGACTGATAGCCCTGCCACCCCACTCCCAAAGGCAATAACTGCCTCAACCACCAGCTGAAGCATTAAAGAGGTTGACAAGGTTGGATGAGACAAAAGGTGACAACAACAAAGGTGGCGAAACATGGGTTTTTCCCCCCCATAAACAAGGTTTGAAATCCCCCACCCCTTATCCTTTGGAACCATGCCCTTTTCATTCAACGTTGCACTGCCGTAGCTGGTTGTGGTTTATTTTATTTGATGTGCGTGTTTACATGATGCCAATTATAATGTGCCATACAACACGACATACCATCGACAATTATCCCCATTGCCGAAACATACACAACCAAATTGTTGGTGGGGCTTTTTCCTTGAGCTCCTCACCACGATTAATTACAATATATACATCATGCAAACGGAGTCAAAATCGGGGACATTACATTCCCCTCCCCCTTGGAATAACACCGTCCTCAGTGTTCCATTACATATATACAATACATATACAATTGCACATCAAAATTTCAAAATTGTAGATCTGTCCCACGTTCAGTCATCTACTTTGAACGTTCACGACCAAGCCTCTCGACTTCCATGGAATTTTCCTGCTGGTTCTCGGCTTCCAGCTGATCCCGAAGTCTAGGAATTTTGCGGCTATTGCCCTCATCATGTTCCCTCATTGGACAATCCCGGTGTAAATGATGTCCTCCACATCTCCAGCATCTCACTGGGTGCTTCATCTTTACCTGCTTAATTTCCTTTGAGTCTTCATGCCTGGACCGTTTCTTATCGGGTCGCTCGGACGAATGTCCCATTGCTGATCCACCTTCCTTTCCTTTGCTAATTGCTCCCAGAAGGCTCTTTACCTCCCTTTGCAAACCAATAGAGTCTTGCAAAATCTGGTGGTTCATTTCACTCTGCCTTCTCTGGATCTTGAGCATCTCCCCAAGATTCTCTTGGGTCTTAGCAATCATTTGAAGGAGACTTCCAGCCAAGTCCAGCAACTTTTGATCTGCTGCCATGATCAATGTGCACCACCTGGTTTCACTTTTCTCACCTGTGAAATGCACCATTGAAATTCTATCAGACCAAGCATAGTATAGGCATTAAAATCAGTTAGTTAATTACCCAATTGGCATGACAATTGAGGTTCCATTAAGGAAACTTTCATATTCTTCATGCCTTCCCCAACAAGCACATGAGCTCCTTCATGTCCATTCCTGGGTAGGGAATTAACTATTCCAGCATTCACAATTTACTTTAAGCAAATACACACATTTCATTCTCAATCATACATGCATTCAACAATCTTTTGTTTGTCACCATGCATAAATATATATGTATATATAATTAAAAAGGCGAGAGAGAGCAGTAAGAGTTTTTCTCCTCTTTGTTTTGTTCCATCCTGGAACAACCCACACCATCGCAGTGGATTTTCATGCTCTCAGCCTCTTTCACTTCACCGTGAATGCTGGACCAATCTTTCTTGGTCATGACACTTAGTGTCTTTGGTCTATTCTTAGACCTCTAAACCATGGAGTCTCTCCACATGGTTTGTCTCAATTGCTAGGACTCCCCCGTCTTACTAGCACTTTTTTCATTACCGCTCAACCTGAGCTTTCTAGGATAGTCACGTGTCCACATGCACCCGTAGGATGCTCTCATAGTCCTTGCTTCCCGCAATACCTATATCCAAACATTTAATAGATTCACATGTTTAGTTTATTTTCATTAGTTTTACCTCTAGAACAAGAGCTTAAAACATCATAACCAAATCAGACACACATGTATATTCATAAGCAAAACAATCCAATACTTATCTGTATTGTACATTTCCTCGTTCGTCCACAGGATCCTGCTTTGCTTTGCAAGCCTTGGGATCACCTATGGACTCAGATGTTAGGTCAGCACGCCGGCTGCTCCACAACATCAAATAATCAATGTCCAGCCAGTACATAACCATGTCAACTGGGCGTGGAACTTTATCATGACCATTCCTAGGTCTAGGATCTACTATGGATCCTTAGGCATATCACAGCCCATCATACACTTATGTCAACAATGACACATACACTTATATCACCATACACTTATACCAACATACACTTATATCAACAATACACTTATATCAACCATTTACCTTTACCTTTAGCCTATCAACACAAGCAACACAAGCAATACAAGCAAACTCATCAGCATCATTGCTCTAAAACTGTAATCACATTTCATATCATTCACTATCAAATATTGAGACACCAGGAGTGCGTCCACTCCCCAGAGTGTAATCAATATTGAAAACCCTTTCATGACTCGACATCGGAAAAGTGTGCACTCTCTTTTGGTGTGTGTCATGTAGGCCCTATTCATACTCAAGCAATTGGTCATCATGGAAATAAATCAAAACATGTTCTGCATATGGAATTTAATAATTAAACATGCATATTCAAAGCAAGGGTTACAGAACACTTATCCATTTTTCGTCGCAGTATGCCTTTATATCTGTTAGGCACTATCAAGGGTTGGGAAAAGCTGAATGCTAAGCTGGTGAGCTCGCTGCAGAGCTAGGAACACCTACACCAGAACTAGCCTGACTTCTAAGACACCCACACACACCCAACACAAGGAATCAGTCCCTTCTCTGCTACTCAGTCCCTCAGGCCCTGCATTCCCTTTTAGTGCTATCCCGGGGTTGTGGAGAAGAAAGTCAGCCCTCTAGCTCTGTCTGTGTGGTTTCCAATCACCAGGTTTAAGAAAACCAAGCCCCCATCCCTGCTTCCTGTTTACGTTTCGCTTTCACACATGTCTTACCGACATGGCCCATACCATCTCACTCATGCTATCACCAAACATGCAGTGCAGATGATACATTCTCAAAATGTCTAATGGTGTTTCACCCGAAACCCATTTCCCAGACAAGGGAAAACCTTCCCATGAAGTTTGGCTTCTGCAGGCCATCGCACATGGTCTTTCTATAGTGTGTACCCCTGACACATTCATCAAATAGCCAAACAGTTAATCATCACCTGATACCACAATCCAATTGATCGTTTCATAACCAAGTAATGACATTAGCAATTAAATCCAATAAGAATTTGTAATTCTATCTATTACAGAGATTGACTTGCTCAATTGTGGGTCTCTTGTAAGCAGCACTACTATGCCCATTATACTTTTATGCTTACTATCATAACATGATTACCCACTTACCATGCGTCCCTCCTGACACAATCTCATACAAGCCAACAATGATTAGTAGTCGTTAGTACCTCTTAAATCCGAAATCCACAATTCAACAACCCGTACCAACTAATTTTCACAACCATGAGACTTCTTCTCATAAATAGTAGATTCTGGCATTGGTCAGGGTCTTACCTCTCAATGCCGGACTCGAAATAATCTACCTAAAACATGAATTTCAACCAACCAAACACAATCTTGTGCAAGCCAATAACGACTAGTAGTTGTCAGCAATTTCTTAAATTTGAAATTCATAATTCAAATCTATCAAGCTCTTTCACATGGTAGATTCTGGCATTGGTCAGGGCCTTACCTCTCAATGCTGTGCTCCAAATAATCTACCTGAAACATGAGCTCTCAGACAACGAAACACAAGCTTATGCAGGCCAATAGTGGCTAGTGGTTGTTAGCAATCTTTTAAACTCGAAATTCTCAATTCGAATTTTAACAACCTATTATGCATACTCAAGGTAGATTCTGGCAGTGGTTAGGAGCTTACCTCTCACTGTCATGTCTTGAAATAATCTACCTGAAACATAAGCTTCAATCAACCAATCACCTGGTAAGTCTATATGCATATAACTTTTCATTGCTACAACCATCACTGAAGCATTTTCAGAATTTATAAAATTCAAATACTTCTAGTTGTTAGCCACATCAATGTATACCCAAAACTCATTTACTTCGTGCAATCATTATCATCCTAACATTGCAAGGTATAGTCATATCATTCATGCAATTATATGAAATTTTAGATACCCTTACTTCACAGGCGTATCATTCATACCACCTTGCTCTTCAATAGAGCATTTCTGGCAGCCAATTGATCATGACTATCTGCATTCATAACAGCCTTCGAAACAGTTCCAGAATTATCATTAATTCATCATTTCAGCCATTAGTCATTCATACTATCACATGCATTCATCTCAATGCATTCATGCAATACATTACAACATTGCACCTACACTTATGCAATTAGTCATTCACACCCTTCATAGGCATACATCCATTGCATAACTACAGGGTTCACAAAATCTTTCTAATGCATATCCATTTATGCTACCTTGCATTCAATATACCATGCATGGCCCAACCATGACTAACTCATATAGGATGCATTATTATAATCAATATCATCAACATATATGGGCATGACACCTTTCTACATCCCAATATTCACATGGTATGAGGTCTCTTACCTATACCAATCCATGGAGTTTGTCACAAGCAAACTCTTACCTGCATGGGTCTTACTTACACCCTTGACATGACCACTTTGGTTGGTCCTTTGCAGGAGATTGCAAAATTTGCTCACCAACTTTTGTTATGGACTTGTTGCCTTATCCCTTTCTTCATAGGGTTGCTGGTCACATTCCTCAGCATCAGCAACATACTCAGCTAGATCCATGTCATCGTTGGTTTTACCACTCATGCCAACATCAAAGCAATGATTATCATTAGTGGTTCATTATAAATATATAATTCCCAATATTCTTACCAACATGCAATATCCTATGCTTGCAACACATATCCTTATGCATTTCATGCATAAACTTAGGAAATGCAATGTAATTAGAAAGATAGGGTTTTAAGAAAAACTTCCCTTTTCAAGTTTTTCATCCTGGCACGGAACTCCTTTTCCACACAGCAGCTGGTTGACTTCATAGTCCTTGCTGCCCCTGGGCATGCAACTATCCAGATTTATCCATTTGATAACAATGGCCCTCATTAGCACTTTGCTGCTTCATGCTCAGATTCCGGTCACTTATCCTTGTTCCCTACTGGTTAGGCTTTCCAATGCCTATTCACATGCATCATTCCAACCTTGGATGTGAAAACCACACCACTTCTAAGAACGAAGACTTTCACCAAATCCTTGCATCTTCATTACACCATTGCAATGTAGAATTTTCACATTCTTCCAATGATCTCAGAGCCATTTTGGCAGCTACATTTTTGGCATCCCCTTTGTCCTTTGTGAAATCCCTCTGATTCGAACTCTTGCCCAAAACACAGGATTTTCCTTCTCACAAGACGATGGGGGTCAAGGGGGCTTGCCCCCTTGTGGCTTCCCTGCGCCACTGCAGGGCGGGTCAAGGGCAGCGCCCTCATTTTTTTTTTTTGTAAAACATTAATTTTTTGTGCAATATGGCGCATTAGATCGCTGCCTCTTTCTCCCTTTCCAGCCCTGTAATTTCACTGTGAAACAGCTGAAAAATCCCTCTGAAAACAGTTGAAATTGGCTAGGAAACCTCACGGAAAACTCAAATTTTCTCCCTTGCAGAATCTGATCTCACTTCATCTATCCACCCGATGTATCGGCTCTCGGAACAATTATCACGTCCGCTGAATCGGCTCCTCGGAAGCTCCCAACCTTCCACAACAGCGGCTCCCCAAAAACTCCCAACCTTCCGATTTGGCACTTGAGTCGGACGTCGGCGGACTCTGACATCGGAAGCCAAATTGCTCCTTCACCTGCAATGGTGGACGCTTACTTCACAAACTCTTCCGACTGCCCCAATACTTAAACAATTTTCTAACCTTTCTGTGGCGTCAGCGATCGGATGGCTTTCAAGTCGGATGAAGAATCTCTCCGCCATCCACAACGGCAGCTTGCCAGACCTTAACTTCTCTCGATCGACACTTACGGAGAACAACCTTCACGTCGGACGTCAGCTGACTCTTGAATCGAAAGCCAAATGACTCTGGCTTCCATAACGGTGACTCACCAAAGTCTGAATCCTTCCAATTCGTGAACCAACTTCGAGCCTTAACCTTTTGACGCGTCGACGATCGGAGGACTTTTCCGTCGGAAGACTTAATCATTTGTGCTTCCACAACAGCGGACGGAAAACTTCACCCATTCGCCCGCAACGGTGAATGCCCACTTCGCCGGTTCTTCCGATTTGGCACTCAGAACCACTTGAACGTCGGACGTCGGAGGACTTTCGTAACATCAGACGTCAGGCCGCTTTCCCTTCCGATTTCTCCAACACTTAGCCAAATTTCAAATTTTCTGAAATTTCTTCTTCGTCGGCAATCGGATGACTCTCACATCTGATGCGGAATCACTTTACCGTCCGCAACGGCGGATGGGAATATCGTCCAACGATGGAGGTTAACTTCGTGAACCCTTCCGCAACGGTCGGACAAGAAACTTCACCCACTCGTCCGCAATGGCGGACGTCCATTTTGCCAGTCCTTCCGCAACGGCAAAATTCCACTTCCTCCAGTGGTCCGACCGCTCAACACTTAGACCATTTTTCTGAGTTCGTCTGCTCACTGCTGCTCTGCTAGACATAGAGGGTAATTCTGCCCTCTATCAGCAGCTCTTTCTTGGCCCATAGAGGCCCATTGCTGCAACCCAGAGCTCTGATACGACACTGTTAAGTCCCCATCCCTCAACCCGGCGAAGACGACGCGACGAACATACCAAACACAGGGGCAAATATCCCCATGGACATGAACAGAAGTCATCAATGCTGAAATTGCAAAGCTTAACATGATGCATAACAGAGATGCATAAACATGCAAGCATACACAGATGCACAATCCATCAATCATACAGCGGAAGTAAACATTCACATACAACCAGCATTAATCATGTTCATCATTATTCATTTACATCAATATAATTGCAGAGATAGAAGAGCAACACTTATCTGTGGATGAAGAACTTGCCCGCAACTAGCTACGTCACTGCAATGTTCCACCCAACCTTAGGCCAGCGTGCTCATCAATCTCTCAGCACGCTTCCACCCCCGAGTTGGGCATGATTCCTTCAGGATAAGGGTCAATTTCAGGCTTACACATAGCCAAGGGGACACCAAACAGCCAAACCATCACTGCTGGGTTTATCAGGCCATCAACAGATCGGCCAAGCCACCACAGTCCAAGGTTCAACCACTGCATACCAGCAGCCGAGCAATCCCTTCACAGCCCATTGCATACCAGCAGCCGAGCAATCCCTTCACAGCCCAGTGAAGAATCAAACAATTGGGAATGGTCCCCAATGAAAGGTGAGACACAGCTCTAGCCTACAAGGCAACTCAGAGTTGGTTTGGACCTAACGTGGCCAAAACAACTCAGCTACAACCCAAACCAGGGTACCTCAGCAGCCACAAACACACACTGAAGGATAACAACAATCCACAGCCCCAAAATAGGGAAGCTTAGCCAACAGATTGGAAATCAACAGCCCACAGCACACACAATTCCTCTAGGTAACAACTGGGCACTTACACAGTCCCAAACAAAGGAGAATTCCAACTCCAATAGTCCCCAGAGAAAGGATCAAACACATATTTGAAAACCACTGTGGCCCAAAAATGTAATTGGGCACCACAACCAACAAAAATGCAGGCAAAACAACACGACCCTACCCGATTTTCGTGTGAGGATTCCAGCCTACACATGAGGGGAAACAGCCTCACCTCTGAGCGCGAATCAACAGGCCATCAAACAGCGTGAGAGTGAACCGCTCTCTGTGCGTGAGGGTGAAGGACACGGCCAGCAAAAATGGGAACAATGGCCCATGAACAACCAAGAGAGCCCTCGAATGGTGCATGAGAAGAACAGCACCGACCTCTGCGCGTGGAAGACGAACCGGCAAGGTGAGAATGGAGGCATGGGTGCATGAGGGAGAATAATGGGCAGACGTGGGTGGAGTGGGCATGGGGAAAAGGGACTGACAGCCCTGCCACCCCACTCCCAAAGGCAATAACTACCTCAACCACCAGCTGAAGCATTAAAGAGGTTGACAAGGTTGGATGAGACAAAAGGTGACAACAACAAAGGTGGCAAAACATGGGTTTTCCCCCCCCCATAAACAAGGTTTGACATCCCCCACCCCTTATCCTTTGGAACCATGCCCTTTTCATTCAATGTTGCACTACTGTAGCTGGTTGTGGTTTATTTTATTTAATGTGTGTGTTTACATGATGCCAATTATAATGTGCCATACAGCACGACATACCATCGACAATTATCCCCATTGCCGAAACATACACAACCAAATCGATGGTGGGGCTTTTTCCTTGAGCTCCTCACCAAGATTAATTACAATATATACATCATGAAAACGGGGTCAAAACCAGGGACATTACAGTTTTGATACTAATTGGGTGGGAAATGCATAGGCTGATAGGAAGCTTTTGTCGATTCAACGTGAGCCAGCCCATCATTCTTCATCAAGTAGGTGTCTACCATTTTTTTGCTTCAAAAGTTTCTATGCTCTGCAATCCTTTTCTTCATGCCCTACTGACTTACAAAATTTACAGAAAAGGCTTGCTGGGGTACTTACAATATTTTGCAAGTATAGACACTCCTGATCGCAATGTCCTCTAGTCTAGAATATGTGGCACTAGGGTAGTCCTTGGGCACTCAATGGGTTTGGTGCACCAGATGAGTTGTAGTTCATGTAGGTCAGACAATTATCCTTGGTGTGGCCATCTGTTATGCATTTTGTACACCATAAATATTCTTGGGCTTCCTTTCCCTTCTTGATATCCTAAAGTTGTAACGTCATATTATCCAGCTGCGACTGAATCTGTACCATCCTTGTGGCACCGTCGCTGATTGGCGAGGCTTCTAGCTTCATTTCCAATTCTAGCGCTTTTTTCTATGATTCAATCTTTTGTTGCATTAATGGGCCTCATATGTGTGGTAATAGCGCAGCAATAAACCACTCTTTATGCTGTACATCTGACATTTGGAAACTTACTTTGGCCATCAAAGTTTTAAACCATTGGTCAAAGTCCCATACGGACTCTGCCAATGATTGTTTTATTTCCTTGATCTCGGTGATACACTGCGACTTAGATTTAGGTTTTATAAACTCATAGATCATTGCGACTCATATTTATTCAAGGGTATTCTATGGTGTTCTCAGTGGTACTACACATAACTTCATAAACCAGTCCAATGAACGACCCCTTAGAGTCGTGATCGTCTACACTTTATTTAGGTTGGCATTATGAACTAGGTGAACCATCCAAACAGCTTTGTAGAGGAACCAATGTTGCTCTGTATCCTCTTCTCCGTTTCCATTGAATGTAGGTAACTGAATATCATGCCCGACTGTTGAGTTGGAGTCAGGGTTATATGATGAATAATTTAGTGGAGATGTACCCTCCTGCATGCTAGTCACAGTACTAGCAGTATGAGTATTAGCAACTCTTTCAAGGGATGAGGCTCTAGACCTTACCTCTAGCGATACTATTGGCATGATGTAGTCATGCCCTGATCTTGGTGTCTCCACAGACTCTTTGAATTCTTCTGCTGCTTTTGAAATTAGGATATAGTTTTCCTTTTTGTGGCAAGACCCTTCACCTAGATATGACTAAAGTTTGTGCTCACTTTCTTCGAACAGACTAGGAGTTCTTCGAACTCCCTCTATCTTTCTTCTTTTCCCTGATCTGAATCTCCTTCCACTCCTTAAGACTCCAACTTCTAATTCAGGTTCTGTACTTCCTGGGAACATATAATATCACCATTTCCCATTTTCTCTACAGATCTTTTGCGACATATCCCTTCTTCTTGGATATGTGGCTTAACTACTCAACTGCAAGATGCCCTTCTCATAAACTAGCATCTTTATCCATGTATTGATAGATAACAAATACCTTCTTCATGGTCCTTGGAAAAAATGTCTTTCAACCTCACTATATGAGGTTATAGTCTCTACTACAAACTCAGTAATATACCCTTGCAAAATACCATCGACCCAAAAATCAACAGCTCTAGAGATGGTGTTACTTACACTATTTATCTCGCGAACTAGCTGCTCACCCAACTCAATCACCTCCCTTCTTTGTAAATTTGTCTGTCGAGTTTCCAATCTTGACAACCACTCATGTAGCACAATGGGAAACTATGCAAAGAATATCTTGTGAATATAAGAATATATGTATCGGTATAACCGGTCTTCTGTGCTCAACCATGATCCTGCGTTCTCTTCCTGCGCAAAGGTTAGCGTCTTAGAATCCAGCTGATCCTCTATTTCCTTCTTTGTCAGATGCCACAACATTTCCCTCGACTCGAATGATTACAGGTCCCAACAATGAAACCATTTTTTGCCCTATTCTTTCTTCTTGTCTCGGCCTAAGGTTCAACAACAACAAAATACCAACAAAAAAAACAAAAGACACCAGCCTGACAAAGCAAGCTCAGTCGACAACACCCATGAGGAAGGCACAGTCTCACCTGAGATATCTTAATGTGTAACTGCTAGATCCATGTTTATGTAGTTGGCCATGGATTATAGTCGCTTGGCACGTGGCCAAGGAGCTCAATAGAGATGGAGGGATGGAGTCTTTACTATGTGACAAAGGTGCAACTAGGTGCCACAACTAGTGCACGATGCAACCTTGTCCTCAACCACTTAACAATTGGCGCAACTGTGTGGCACAACTGATTCCTTACTTATAATGAAAAGTGTGAAACTTATATTGTAACTTAGTAGATTAACAATGAAATCATACATAACATACTTTTGTAATCTCACGGATCACAAAGGGTTACCAATAATACACATTTAAAAGAATACAGACATATCAGAGACAAGAGATAAGAACACATGTGTAAGAATAACAGATTATATTATAACATGAGAGTTCATACAATACAGATAATTGAACCGAGTTCTCCACTGGCTCAACAGCCTAATATATATCATTTACAAAACAATTACAAATAACTACCTGTCGGTTCGGTCAACTGACATGACCTTAGGTGGCCGACCTAATCTCTAATTAGTCGGCCGATTGACTTAGTCAGCTAGTCGACTTAGTCGGATGGTAGACTAGCTCCTCCAACATCTCCCCCATGAACAAAATTGTTCTTCGTTTGGAAGAACAAGAGAGGCACTCAAAAATCTTTGGCTGTCTAAGTAGTTATTTCATTTTATTATTTTATGGGCTGTGAATTCGGATGGTTGGTTGTTTCTCTACACAGTCTTCGACAATTGCTTCTACTGTCACAACCAGCTGATGTTGAAATTCTGTCCAACTTTGCAATACTTTTTGGATGTCAATTGTTAATGTTGTAAGGCTTGACAATGTCAACATCTTCTCTTGAATGGAAAGGTCTGCTATCCTTTCCATGTCGGGACCCAAAAACTGGTATTTTTCTTTTGCCATTTCCAGAATTCATTTCATTTGCCGATAGATGATGTCTAATTTGTCTAAGCTCGAAATTGCTTGTTGCACCCACTGGTGTGCTTGTCTCTCGAGATTCTGTAGTTTGTTTGTTTCAAGCACAGTTTGATCTTCGATGGTGCTTCTTTCATGCTTCTTCTATTCTCTTCCTCTTCTCCAGTGCTTGGATGCCCTGTCGTGTCTGTCGGGTTTGCTAGAATACTTGCCCATAATAAGTAGGCCAGTCCCGTAGTACTCCCTATATGATGACCGACTCCGCCATATGATCTTGAAGCACTTTTTAAACTTCGGAGAAAGCTATATGCTACTGCATCAGTAGTCAAGCTGTTTCTTCTTTTTGCTCTTCTTTGGTGTTCTGCATCTGTGTCTGTAGTGCCGACACCATGCTTTCAAACAGCTGATAGGCTTTCTCTAGTAGCTTGTTGGTGTTGACCTCTGTTGGTTTTGGTATCACAGATTGTGCAAGGTTTTTGCACTTATTTAGGAACTTGACTCATTCTCTTTCATTGTCGTCGAGCTCCTTGTGTCTATTTTGGCTCCTTGTTTTTTCTTCAATAGCCAGGATTTCCAAGAGTTGTCCCAACTCTCCATCCCTTAGCTTTGTTATGTCAACTGCAGTGGTTGACCCAAGTTGGTTGATGTGAACCATTGTTGCTTGGGGATGATGGTCCCTCTTCTTTCTATCTCTCTTCCTGTTATGCTTTTGCTCTACTTGCTGCTGTACTTGTGTACCTGTAAGAGTGATATTTTTCGGCACTGGTTTGTCTGGTTGCTGGCCTGCAGTGGTTAGGGGAAATTTGGTTGGGTCTGCGGAATGATTGTTGTTGGTGGGTGTGTATTTGGTGGGTTTTGTACAAAGGGTCTAGATACAGATGTTGTTGGTAATGATGGTTGTCGCAGAGGTGGTCCAGGTGCAGCTAGTTCGGTTGCAGGTTCTGGGTTGGGGGGTGGTGGTGGTGATGGTGAATGGTCGGGTGTGATTGGAGTAGTGGGAATGTGGTTGGGTGATGGGTCGTCAATATGTGGGGGTGAACCTTCTAGGATGTCAGAGAACAGTTCATCAATCTCTTAATTGATTTCATCCATGTTCTCTTCTTCCTCATTTCCTGTCGGTTCATTGGCTGGTGAAGGGTTGTCGATGTCGGTTGGGATGAGGGACATAATCTGACTTGTGACAACTTCAGCTGTCTTGTTGGGGTTTCTTGCAAATGTTGATTTTAAAGTTACCATAGTCCTCGTCCTCTCGGGTATTTTTCCTGGTTGAGGTATATGTTGTCTAGATCCACCAGTTTCAAACAGAGGCACTTTGGTGGTGATATTTTGGACAGAGGTAAGTAATTTAGGCAGTTTTTCAATGTATTCCTAGAAGTCTCTGTCTCGGTCGAATATTTCCTTCAAGGTTTCCAGCATAGCATTTTTGAATATGTCAACTGGGCTTATTGAAGGAAGCTTTGGAATTTCTTCCTGTGTTATTTGAGACGGAGACGGGGTGGGGGTGTTGATAATAAGTCGACAACATTTTCAGACATGGAGGTGTTTGTGCTCTTTATATTTTTTAGCTGACCTTGTTGTGCTCCTTGTTAACCAAAAAAATCCCTCACTAATCTCTCCCTGACATACACCACCTAAGGACACCACTTCATGACGCTCCATTAGACCCCCACACCCTAAAAAATACTTAAGGATGAAGAAAAAGGATTAAAAACCCCAAAAAGGAGCCCAAAATACTCTCCTGGGAGCTAAAGCCCCCAAAAATGGGCTAAAACCCTAAAAGGAGCTAAAATTAGGGCAGAAGGGGCTAAAAGCCCAAAAAAGGGGCTAAAGCCTGAACCAAGGGCTTAAAACCCTAAAACCCCAAAAAAGCTATAAAAGGAGGATGGGGGTCACTCTCAAAACACTTCTCCCTTGCATACTGTTATGCTACCCGTGAATGCCTTGAGACCCTTTATCTCTCAAGCCACCCACACTCCCTCTCCTCCATCTCCATTGAGCCATAGCTCCCCCATCCAAGAGAGAGGTGCTTCTTCAAGCCAGGGAATGGTGGCCCATTCCACCCAAAGAGAAGGTATAGCTTGTTATTTTTTGTTTTTGCGTAATGATTTCTTTGCTTTCTAATCCATGGTTTATTTACAAGTTTATTGCCTAACTTGTTTTGCAGGTTTCTAGTTTCTAACAGTTGTTTGTAGGTTATTGGAAGAGGAACCCTAACCCATTGTTTGCAGAGGGGTTCTCCATCATTTCTCTTCTTTCTGTTCTTTATTTCGTTTATGTTCTATTTTATTTCCTATTCGTTTTACTGCATTCCATCTAGGAAGGATGGAAGGTAGCCATTCCTGCACCTATAGCAAGGAGAAATCCCTACTACAGAACTGGCGACCATACCAGGTTGATCCCATAGGATCCCTGGACCAGATTTTTAAAATTTCAAGTTTTTTCAATTTTTGCCCTAGTTTTTAAACTTTCATGTCAAATCTAGTTTAGATCTAGTTTATTTCCAATTTTTAGCATTCTTGAAGCCTCTGCTAGGAAAATCCGAGTCAGTTTGGCCACAGTACAGGTTACTGTCAGCAAGATCTGACTCAGGATCAGAAAAAACCCAAATCTAGGGTAGGTCACACTTATCGGGCCTGAACAGGGGATGAGGGTGCACTTAATGGCCTACCAGGCATGCCCAAGGCGCACTTAATCCCTCAAAAGGTGTGAATTCACTAAAAAACATAGACTGCGACTATCTATGAAATCTATGCGACCCCCTTGCCTGTTTCTGAATTTTTTTTGTGACCTCCTCACCAAATTTGTTCAGAAATGTGTGGTCTATCAATCAAAGTTTCAATTTCAATTTAATAGGGACTGTCAGTGCAGCTCAGCTGCCTTTGTCTAGCACAAAAGTTTAATTTCAGTTTCTATTTTAATTTCCTGTAATTGCATCAACAAACAATGTGTAAATTTCAAACAAATTTTAATGGCTTAATTAAATGAATGTAGCTTAACTAAAATCAACATAAAACTAATTGTCTTGCTCACCCTTCCTCCTCTACCTAGTCATCACCCTCTGGGGTATTCTGGGATACGACGAAGGGCAAGCTCGTATAGTCCTAGGCCTTTCATTGAATATTGTTCTAAACCATTAAAACCAGATGACCTGGAAGGTAGAGGGGGTAGAGAAGGAGGGCTTCTCATGGCACTAAGCGTCCTCCCTGTTGACCAACCTTGCATATGGGAGGTGACCTGTGGATCTACGGATGGGCTTATTCCCATTGTGTTGGGAGCCCAACACCTTCTCTTGGTTGAAGAGGAATATCAGTGTGAGGTAGTCATCTAGTTACGCCATAAACATTCAGGGTTAAAAACTGCATTTGTTTACAAATTTCTAATTATTCAATGCTTGCATCCATAATGACATGAACTATACCACAATATGATGAATTCATAAACCATTTGCAGCTACCAAATACCAGAAAGATAGACAAACAAATACATCATACTAAGTAATCAACCCAACTCAGTTCATGACGCTGAGAGAGCCTTAAAATTGATCAATTTACACTAAGTTCAATCAAATCTGCAGTCTTTGAGGACATAAGTCCCTGACTGCTTCAACCGTGGGAAGTACTTGGGCTCTGCCCAGAAACTCATTATGAGGAGTACCAAGGGAACCCTAAAGTAGTTGGACGCTGAGAGGAATTGCCAAGCGAAACGGGCAACGACCCCTTCTAATTGAGTAGAAAATGCCCGTGAGGAAAAAGCCAAGCACTGTCTTTTGGCAGTCTTGGTGGCTGAGTGACCACCTATAGCCAATAGGAAGCCATTGAAACAGGGGTCCAAACATCATTTCCATCAGTTTGATAAACATCTAACACAATTGATCCCCCACGCTCTTCCTCAGGCCTAAGAGGAAAACCACCATCTTTCGGGACATTAAATAGACACCGTTGAAGCCGTTCTTAGCAATCTCCGAGACCATCATAGGGACACATAGCCTCTGATTCAGATTCATACCCATACCAGTCTGAACCAGACCTCCATACTGCACCATCAAGCCCCACGGTTGGTGCAAATCTAGATCCATTTTCTGGCATAACCATAGCAAGTGGACTCATGTCCACACCACAACCTGTCACCAATAACCCTATAGGTGGCCCAAGCATAGTCATGCAAACTGTCATCAGTCAGATACCACCAGCTATAGTGACCAGCCAAGCTGGCCCACTTGCAACACATGGGGGCAGTGGCCCTTCCACACACACTGCCCCTCCTGCCACAGAGGGGGGCAGTGGACCATCCACTTACATTTCCCCTACTATCATACATGGGGGAAATGTCCTTGCCACTCATACTATCCCCCCTACAACACTTGGGGTAGTAGACCCCTCTGACTCCAAGTTGATCACATTCAACACGGAGAATGGAGAACCACATCTGCCATCCACCATCGCCTTCCAAATCCTGGTGTCTATCCGAAACCTGGTTTTGCACTGGTGCATAGTAGATGAGGGGTCATCCATGTGCGTTATGTCCACCCTAGTTTGGCAGAAACTTGGGTCACCAATTCTGCAACCATCCTCCAACAACTCTGTGGGATTATGATGGACATCCCACTAAAGCCCAAGGAATCCTCTCCCATGTCCCCATCACATTATCTAGGAAGATAGTGTTGATTGACATAGAGGTCGTCAATGCTCAATTGGACTATAAACTTCTCCTCAGAAGGAGTTGTATGTATGCCATGAGAGCAATCGCATCAACTGTCTTCCATCTCATGATGTTCCCCATGAAGAGAATATTGTGACGGTTGCTCAACTCACTTATCATGATCCACAAGGGTTAAGGACACGCACCAACATTATCTCAACCATCACCACTATTGAGCCACAAGGGATTCCTACATACGCTAATGTCGTCCCTGCAATCAACACTATGGTTGACAACACACCAGCCTACCCATTGTTGAATGTGGGCCCTAGGTTGTTTGCCGATCCCACCATGACGGCTCCTTTCCCCTCTGTGTCACTACCATCGACACAAAATGAGACTGTGGACTTGTGCATGGTCTCATCTAGCGCCGCTGCACCCAAACAACAAGTGTAGCTACATCGCCAACCCCAACCCTAACACCGTCTGTAGCCACAACATCATTCACAGCAGCAGTGTTTCGCACAGTCACAACCACAACCACATCCCCACATGCAACTAACAGGGAGTTATTTGGGCTCATCGCTAGTCCACATGATTCCCTTCCTCTTTCCCCCACCTGGGGTCATGAGCAAGCTGGTAATGGCCACCTTAAGCCTACCTAACTTCACATTGGGAATTTTGGTATGGTATCTCGATTCACCAGCTCAACCACCAATTCCCTAGGTTGTTTTAACCCCAGTGAAACCCATCACGGTGGAGTCTCACACTCCACTCGGCCCGCAAAATCCAACCGTCGCACCTGCACTTGCACCGCCCCACCCGAAAAGGGCCAAGGGAGAGAATGCCAAAGCCACCGCAAAACCATGACAAGTCCTGTCGTGCGTTGTCTACTAGCAATAGGGCCATCCAACTCAGAATTGCCCTGAAATCCCCATGATCTGTGCACATTTGGATGCCATGGATACAAATGAAAACATCCCTGTGGTTGAACTCCCAACCACACCAATATTCAGGAACAAGGCATTGAGAACAAACCATGCTTGTGCCCTTTGCAGTTTTTATGGACATTACTCTCACCATTGCCAAGACCTGCCTGAATTTCGAATGGCTCTAGCTGACCTCCGTCAACATTCCCTTGAGTCTGAAATCACCTTGATCGAAGAAATGCACCCCCCACCGCCTTATTCAGACACCATGTCCATTTACAGGATGTCCAGTTCAACTGACCCACTTATCTCCACCTCCAACGACGGTCCATCAGACCTGTCTCTTCATTGCTTCAACAACGATGAGGAGATACTGGAAGCTCTGACTGCCCTAGAATACCCATGGGATGACATGCACCATTGCTCGTTCTTCCTCCCTGAAGAACTTGTGTCGCAGTCTGACCAGTTTTCCATGGAGACCAAATATTTCATCCATGGGAAGGTTGACTGGTTCAAGAACCCCATCCCAGAAGCCTTCCAAGAAGGGAATATGGCGAACATTTCTCCAACCATTAAAATTGACATCTCAACCAATTCTGAGATTGTTGAAGAAATCATGCTGGGGGAATCTTGCTCCACGAAAGAGGTTGATGCCTACAAAGCTCTCTTCCAAGAATTCCATGATATCTTCACCCAGTCTTACACCGAAATTCTTAGCCTAGATCCATCCATCGTGGAACACCACATTGACACATGGCCCGATGTGGCACCCATACGCCAAAAGCAATGGCCCATCCATCCATCCAAAGTGGCTATGGTTAAAGCCGAAATAGAGAAGCTATGCACAGCCAACTTCATCTACCCCATTGCGTACACCACTTGGGTTTCTAATCTTGTTCCCGTGAATAAAAAATAGGGTACCATTCGTGTTTGCATATACTTCCGCGACCTCAATGGGGCATGTCCCAAAGAAAACTTCCCCACACCCTTCATCGATCAGATCATTGATGCACGCACCAGACATGAAGTATTTTCCTTCATGGATGGTTTTTCTTGGCATAACCAAATCCAAATCTGGAAAGAAGACCGTTTTAAGATGACATTCACAACCCCATGGGGCACATTTGCTTATCGATTCATGCCCTTTGGCCTAAAAAACGCTGGAGCCAACTTCCATCGTGCCATGACTTATTGTTTCCATGATCTAATTCACATAATCTTGGTATACCTGGATGACCTTACTGCTCGATCACTGAAACAAGCACAACATATAGACAACTTGCGACATGTCTTTTTACATTGCCGCAAGTACAAAATTCGCCTTAAACCCCTCAAGTGTGTTTTCTATTTCCTAGCAGGCCATCTACTTGGATTCATCGTATCTCACAAAGGGATAATAGTAGATCCCCTCAAAGTTTAGGCTATCCTTGATCTCCCTTCCCCAAAAACTTGGGAAAACCATAGAAGATCATCGAGTTTCCCTCCAAGCCATTGAAGCAGCCAACACATGGTCAAAGGTCCACTATGACTCCCACGTCCACCCTTGGACCTTCAGCGAAGGTGATATGGTTCTAGTCTACGACCAACCCAATGATAAGTTGGGCAAAGGCAAGTTCTAGTCAATGTGGTATGGCCCATATGTCATCCACCATTGCCTCAGAAAAGGGGCATACACCCTCATTGACTCTAATGGACAACTCCTGGAGAACTCCCGCAATGGGCTCTACCTCAAGAAATTTTATGCTTAAGATCACCAATAAGTCGCTTCATTTTCTTTTCTTTTTTTTCAATGTTTTTTCAAAGGTAGCACCATCAGCTGCTAAATCCAAAACCACCTGAAACCTATTCAAGACACCTCTCACATCTCCGGGATCAAATTTCTATTATGAGACCACCATCTCATGTTCAACAAATAAATTTTGGGACCGTTCCCTAGAAGTCACCTCAAGTTATGAGCCATGACATGACGATGCGAGTGTCTGTGGACCCATACTTGTATCACTATTTCCTACCTCTACTCATGCGGTCTTTTGGGCCACTGCCCGTTGAGGAATGCTATTTTTTTTACTTTTTTGTATTTTAACGCATAGTTGTCTCTCCCATCCACCGCACCTTACGTGGACTTCTGGACCATTGTCCACAAAACAATTTATTTTTCTTACATGTATTTGGCATATAAGTGCCCCAGACTTGCACTCACATCGCATGTAGTCAAGTCCGTCCACCACAACACACACACACACACACTCTCCTGACCTCTATTTGAGAGCCACCTCGGTTTGCATGCCTTTGCTGCACTGACTCATGAGCCTCTGTCGTGATCTATCCCACACATGTAATGGTATGTTTGAGAGCCTTCTACTCTATCCATACTGCGTGGATGACCTTTGGACTTTTGTCCACCGTCCCGACATGGGGCACCACTTATGCCACCGCAATTGGTTGACCACACTGGAGTTTCGTTTAAGCTCTTTTTCGACTCCTTAAAACAATGAAAAGATAGTTGAGCGCAGCTACTTCCTTTCCCACTCGCTAAAGTATAGGAAAGGGAATCTACATCGTCTCGTTTACCTCATTTTGCAGACCATGTAGACCATCAATTGAAAAGGACTTCCTTGGCATACTCAATCCAAGACCGTTCCCCTCTTCATACTTTTATGCTTTCATGGGCAGAGGGGTCGCACTTTACGAGAAAGCTCACCACGGGTTGTTTTTAAGATCTTTTCTAGCCTTCTCATCAAGAAAATATTGCTGAGAAAACTTGGTTTCATTCATTCTCGTAAAAGTATATGAATGACTGTCCAGTCAGTATAGGTTTAACCTTTTTCGGCCTGATTGGACTACCAATGGTAAAGAAGTCTCTCATCCCCCAAAGGATGGGTGAGCTCTCCTATGTATACTTTTATCCTTTTTCGGGCACAGGAGACTACCAAGAAAAAATATCCCCCACTGGAGTCTTCTTCCTGCTTTCAGACTCTCTAAAATTGAAAACACCATCGAGCATTTACTTTCTCGAGCTCGCCAAAAATCCACGAGATCATACCACAATGGTGTCCCTAGACACCACCCCACAGAAAATAGTTCGGTAGCATTCCCACATTGGGTCACCTTTGTTTAGAGTACTCTGCAATGTGTCTTCCTTGGATCCCATCAATATCAAAAGTGTCTACCTCTTCCAAGTATTTCCCATGTGCAGTAACATTTTCGATATTACAGCTATGATCCCATTCCCATGAGTCAAGTTTCATTTGCTTCCTGGTCCGCCCTGTCATCATACTCTAAACAAAGGAAGTTTTAGTCCACCACACTCCCCATGCCCTTGTTCAATTATCCCCCCCCCTCCCCACCCCCCCATTTAGTGGGTCAGTCCGCAGATTGTCTCACACCTTTCAGTTATCTCCCTCACACTCTTGGTCAAGGAAACATCATTGCCTTGACTAGGGGTAGGTCTCCCTCTGTCAACGACAACACATATATTCCAGAGGATAGACCCAGAGGTCCCTGTATCTTATTTTCATTGACCTCATTGATGAGTTCCTTCGACCACTTGAGAGGAGTCCTTAGTGCCTCTCGGGATGGTTGTTTCTCACCTGCTCGACTCCAACTACATCATTGCACTGTTGAGATTCATATAGGGTTTGGTCTGCACAATACTTGGTTGAAGACCCTGAATGTCACCTGACTCTAGAACATTGATGAGTCTACTGGAGGGACCTAAATAGGTTATGTCCCTTGTGATTTTCGGGTTGCGTTGGAGATAGTGTTCAGAAGCCGCTGCAGTGCTTCTATATAGATTTATGATTAATGCAGCTTACTTGTACCATAGAGATTCCGACTCTCAATTAGCGAGTCCATACAACTATGTACCATTCTAGATATAGTAGACCATCAGTCATGAAGATATAGCATTCCATTAGAATTCCATGGGTCCAATGTACCAGATCAGTATTGTATTTAGCCTCACATTGAGGCAACCATTATTGTATCATCAGTTGTATATGATCGGCTCTTGTATTTTAGAGCATAGAGCAAATTATTATTTTGACATCGCCACAAGAATGGGGATGCCCGCCTCATCCATATACATGTCACACATTATTTGTATCTCACTCATTGATGGGAACCATATTAATACAAAAACCAAAAGCCACCATGCCCCAGCCCCAGAAGCACCACCTCACTGCAGCAAATTCTATGATGTTCGTCGGCCATATGATGAGCTCCTTCCCTTACACATTAAGGGGCAATATATTAACCCAAAAAATCCCTCACTAAGCTCTCCATGACCTACACCACCCAAGGACACCACTTCATGACCCTCCATTAGACCCCCACACCCTAAAAAATGCTTAAGGATGAAGAAAATGGCTTAAAAACCCCAAAAGGGAGCCTAAACTACTCTCCTAGGAGCTAAAGCCCCCCAAAAGGGGCTAAAACCCTAAAAGGAGCTAAAATTAGGGTGGAAGGGGCTAAAATCCCAAAAAAGGGGCTAAAGCTTGGACCAAGGGCTTAAAACCCTAAAACCCCAAAAAAACTATAAAAGGAGGGTGGGGGGTCACTCTCAAAACACTTCTCCCTTGCATACTGTTATGCTGCCCGTGGATGCTGTTAGTGCCAAAAATTGTTCCCAGATTACAAGAGAACAAGCCAACACAATCTCAATAATCAAAATAAAGTAAAATAGGGTTTTCTAGGGTTTTCAAGGTTTTTTGGTTGAGCAGTTTGAAGACAAGAGGTAAAACATTCATAAAACCAAAGTAAACACTAAATCATGAGCATTTAAATGACCAAGATGCATAACATATAAACCATAATCCAACAGAAAACACAATGCTGAGTTTCACCCACAGTTAGCAAGCATTTCAAGCATAAAAACATTAAACAGGAAATGAATATACCAACTGAGTAATTAACACAAATTACAAATAAAACCAGACAATAATCTGAAGGGCATATAGTGCATATATTTTATAGTTCAGTCCTCAAAAAACACATAAGAGTCTTTACTTAGCTCATAAACAAAGCCTGATAGCCTCCCCTTGCCAGCAAAAAATCGAACCATTTGTCTTCTTTGAGACTTACATTTATCCTATTCTTTCAATATCAGTTGAATAACTGAACCCTAACTATTTTTAGACTATCTATCGAATAGTTCAATCTAAATTATCCTTATACAAAAATAAAATAACTTTCCAAAATTAACTAATAACTGACTTTCTTGACTAACTTTACAAATCTTTAGTTGCTTCAGCTAGTAAAGCAATTCCCTCCAAGGCCTGAGCTTTCCTTCTCATTTTCAATTGATCTATCTGCAAGTCTACAATCCTCCTTGTTAACTCCTCATTATGTTGTTGCAGCTCCTGGACGGTTTGCTTTAACTCTGTGAATTGGTTTTCTATTTTCCTTTTTCTTTTAAGTGCTTCTCTTGAAACTGTAATCAACTCCTAGTAATGACTGTTAATTTCCTCCAAATATTCTCTAAGTCTCATGTTTGTAGTAACTAATCCATCATTGGCTTCATGCATATATTCAATTTGATATTTGTATTGCTTAATGCTTCTTTGTATTTTTTCTTTTTTAGAATCAATACATTTGTCTCCTGATATTGTTTGCATCCCTTCTGGTGTCCATGGGATTTTCAGTTTCTTATAGATTTCTTCATCCTCTTTCATAAGCTCTGTGGAGGTCACATGTAACTTTGGATGTTCTTCATTTTCAGCATTGCAGTGAACTTCTTCTTCAACCATCTCCTTCTTCTCTAGACAAGAACCCTTTACCTCATTTTGCTGTTGTTCTTGAAACATCTGATTTCAAATCTCCAGAAAAATATCAGAGATCTTAGTATCAGTGATGACATATTTTCCTTTTGATTCTATTGGTTTTTTACCTTTATTGCCATCTTCATTATCATCCAATTTCTCTTCAGATGATGAATCCTCTATTACTGTAACCTTTTCTTTAGCCAATTTGGGATTCAATAGCTTTTTCATGTTTAACCTAAGTTTGTTTTTCGGCCTTGTCTTAGGTCTCCAGATTGCGACAACCTCTCCCAACATCTTCAGATCCTTTCCTAGATGAGTTATTGAGGAAAATTCAACAACCTTCATTTTTTTCCTTCTTGACATTGTTTCCTCATTTCAATGAGTGTGAATTTCTTGCTTAGCACAAACCCTAGCTTCATTAATAATAGGAATTCTAGCCTCATCAAATACATATTTTTCATCCTCCTCTGATAGTACTATAATAGGGCTTTGCTTCTGCTCCTCAATATCTTCTTTTACATCTTGAATTGATTCTGCAAGTAAAACTTCTATAACAGGTTCAACTTCTCTCATTTCTGGCTGTAAAACTTTCCTTTCCTTATCATTAACTCGTCGTCCAAATTCAAAGTTTTTATTTTCCTGATTTGAAGCCTCTCCTGGTTTATCATTTTCTTCATCCTTAATTGTTACCTTTTTTCTAAGCTTATTAATCAGAGTTTGACCTTTATATACTTGTCTTCTTTGAGACTGTTCCTCCTTATCAGTCCTGAAACCTCACCAAAATATGAAATGCTCCCATGTCTTTTCCCTTTTTTGCAATACAATACTTATGATGAGCTTAATGAGTCCATGGTGAAAAACTGATTACTTTGTATGATCCTGGTGCTCTCTCACCCTACATGACATCTTCTGTAAGCTTTTCAAAAAGAAGAAAGGTAGATTCATTTTAGACATAGCTCTGTAATACTTTAATAGGCTCAATCCACTCAGGTTTAAAGTTTTGAATTGGAACACCTTTTCCCTAGTCTGCAACTACACCAAGAAGCAAATATCTCTGAGCATTAAAGGTGAAAGGAACCTTTTTGAACCAGAACTCTCCCTCATCCAAAATCCCTATTGCTTTAGCTATTAACTCCCTGGTTAATTTGAACTTCAAGGTGTCAAAAGACACTATATCCTTATCTAAACATTGAGCAAATTTGTAAGATACCTCTAAATGATAACCTTCAATCTTTTCGAAGAACATTAACCATGCTGCATCTGCAAACAACTGTGCACAATATGGAAAGTTCTTCACCCAGCTTAAGTCTGAGGGTTCTGCCCTATTGGTCTTTCCACTCTTTTTCATTTCGAAATATGGTTAAACAACTTCTATCAATACACCACAGCCTAACTGTCTTCAAATTTTGATAAACTGATAGAGAATACAATATAGGGAAACCCAAAAGACCCTACTCTGAATTATTTTGTTTAAATGATGAATACTTTAAACCCATTGATTAACAATTCATCATTTAACATGGATTAAGTTTAAAACTAGTACTCTGCCTTCAAATCTATCATTAGCCATTTGTTCAGAAAAACCCCAAATTAATAAACCCTGGTAATGGCACACAGTCTACCTGTTTAAAAATGACTAATTCGACTGCTGGAATCTGGTTATCTCAACTGTGAGGTGTCGAATTGCATGCTCCACCTTTCTCTGACCACTTAGAACATTCCAACCAACCGCTCCTGAAAGCTCTATTTTTTGTTCTGTTTCAACATCCCGATTACCAAGCACTGATTTCTCACCATGATATTCACTTGCTCTTCATGTACTTCAGATAAAAATATAATTCCACACACCTTTGTCTCATTATACTCTACTATCATTATTATTTCTGCTCTACAAGAAATTGCCACAATTTCGCCCTCATGATGATATTCCACCTGCCTCAGTGATTAAACTTACAAAAGACACGTATTAAATCCACCACACAATGTGATTGACATCTCAGGTGTGAGAATGTTGGGATGCGTACTCTAAGGATCATTAGTTTTGGTAACTCTGCGGTTATTGAGGAAGTTTGTAAGTGGAGTTACGGGTCAAAATAGTCTTAGGGGTGTCGGGGTAAGTCAAAGCCCATTTTTGTAATAAACCCATGGTTTAAATCCAGGGTTTAGGGTTTTGGGTGCCCATGGTTTGAAGCCATGGTTTTGTAATAGTGCGATGTATAAATAGGCATTTTTGTAAATAAGAAAAGTTAGGCTTTTGATGTAAAGAAAGAAAGGCAAAGCTAAGGCTGATTGTGTAAGGAAAGGTTAAGTCCCAGCTGTGTGCGTGGACGACCTCTGTAGCTGTGTGCGCAGAGGGGTTTTGTAAGAAGATTAAGGAAAGATCTACAGCTGTGTGCGCAGAGTCCTGCTGCTGTGTGCACGGCTTGAAAGGACTGAAGGGATCTGTAGCTGTGTGCATAGATCAAACTGTGGTTTTGTAGCAAGTTGAATAAAACACAGTTTTGTGGATGTAACCCCTACACTGGGGGTGAACCACGTTATATCTGGTGTTGTGGTTTCTTCTGTTGTTTCTCTTTCTATTGTCTTTTATGCATTAATAACTGTTTACATTTGATAAATTAGATCACTGCTAATAACAAGCTTCGCTGTGAATTCCCTGTAGTGGGTTAAGCAAGTCATGGTTGTTTATCTATCAGGGAAGTTGTATATGAGTAATAAAGCTGTGTAATTATTGATTAATACGTTTATTAAAGGATAAGGTACAGTAATACCCCTCTATGCTTGTAGAAACCTGATTCTGCAGCACCCCATAGCTGTTTCGGGTGAGACTGCAACCTGTGCGCAGGTTGTTGCCGAAAGGGCCAACACTGTGGGTCTTTTTTTGGTGTGACATAAAAGGATTAAACTTGGGTCTGCCCTATTGCCCAACAAATTGGTTCCGTTTCCGGTTGCACTCAGTATCTTCTTAAGAGGGGTTTACATCATACCTCGAGGGCTATGTTCTGGAGGCCCTCTGTGATGGAAATCGGTGATTGGTTTGCTGAGACTTATCTGAAATTCACGTAGCAAGAGAACACAAATCCATGTTGTAGCGCACGTGACTTTTTACAAAGGTATGTTTTTTGTGGTGCTTATGAAATTTTATTTGATAGTATGTGGAGAGTTGCACCAGTGGTTGTCTAGGTTAACAGAGAGAAGGACGAACTTCCAAGCTCGACGGGTTCCCACGTGGACCCCCGCAAGGGTCAATCTTGTGCAACACGTGAACAACGAGGTATCCCGCGCTGTTGATTTCTAGACAACATGAACATTGGAAGCCTTCGTGACAGATTTTGTCATTGACACAAGTACCTCCTTCAGTGAAGCTGAACGACAGTTCTTCAAAGGCCCCCGTGACTGCTAGCTTAGTAGTACTAACATATGTTTGCAAGTGATAATACCTTCGACGAGCAAAGTGGTTTGCTGCGAAGTAGAAAATGGTACAAAAGAGATTTTGACTCCTATTCCTTAAGTCAGGCTACCGTGTCTTCCCCTATAAATCCTGAAGAGTCAGACTCTAAAGAAAACCCTTTGGTTGGAAACCCTCCGGTCACCCCGCAGCGAAGCTCTGTTACCCCTGAAATTTCGTCGCAGTCTGATAGCCAACCAAGTCCGAGTATTCCTGCCACAGGTCAATCTGCCCCCGTAAACCCCCCCCCCCATCGACATCCTGTCCCCCTCCCAACCCTCCCAGAACCACCATGGCCCACCTTGCTAATGACATCAAGCTGCCCATCTTCAAAGGCATGGGATCAGAAGATCTCGAACAGTTTTGGTTTTTATGTGAAGCAGTATGGAACGTGAAGAATATTATAGACCTGGATGTGAGAACCACGCATCTCATTACTTCTTTTCGGGACCAGGCATTGACTTGGTTCATGAAATTCTCCAGTACTCAGAACCCTACTTTAGATGAGATTAAGGCAGCCATAACCAAATAATTTAAGAAGCCTAAATCAGAATCGCAGAGCATCACTGAACTAGAAGAGATTCAATAGTGGCACGGCGAATCCGTGTGGGACTTTGACCAGAGATTCAAAGTTCTACTAGACCAAGTCATCTTTACCATTAGTCCTGCATAGCACAAGGAATGGTTTATCGCAGCATTACTTCCACATATCAGAACTCCGCTCATGCAACACAAGGTTGCTGACCAGCAAGAGGCTCTGGAAATTGCAATGAAGCTAGAGACCACCCCCGTCGGTGACGATTTTGGTATTGCTCAAATCCAAGTGCAGCTAGCAGCAATGGCCCTGGAGCTTCACGATATGAAGAAGGATAAAACCAGCCGCGAGGAGATCTGGTGTATGCAATGTAGGACAGAAGGTCATGATAGGGACCGGTGCCCCGTGGTCAGAACTTACCTAAATACGGGTGCGCCAAACCAATTCAATCCTGGTGTTCTATATTGTGAGATTTGTTGAACCATTGGCCAACATCACCCTGAAAACTGCCATCTTCTCCAGATATATGTTCAAGTTCCCAAGAACCCCTACTGCAAGTTCTGTAAGTCAGTAGGGCATAATGAAGAGGAGTGTCGTAGCTATGACCTCATGCGAGAGCGCATATCTGACACCTACCGAGTGCAAAATGAAGCCCAGAATAATGATGGCTATGGTTACCATGGCAGTGCCTCTGGAAGAGGTGCCTTTGGAGGTTGCAGCCATGGTGGTATGACCGATAGAGGTAGAGGCCAGGTTGTGTGCTACAATTGTAACCAAGCTGGCCATTTTGCTCACAACTGTCGGAACCCCACCATAACCTGTCGGTATTTCCGCGTAGTCGACCACGTGATTGAACAGTGCCCCCAGCTCATAGCCAAGATTCAGGAACACAGCAGTGGCCCTACCCAGAGTATTTAGTTGATTTCCATTGAGCAGAGACCTGCCGCAGCCATCAATGTGGTCACCCAGAGTGGAGCTATGACGCACATTCAGAATACATAGAAACAACCTTTCGAGGTGTACACGCGTAAGGCCTCCAAGAACGTCCCAGCACTTGCCACTGTGAAATACCAAGCACCAGTCAAGGCGGCCCAGTGCGATATTGTTGACCCTCACACAGCAGCAGTACCTACGCGGCAACATCAGCCGGCCTCGCCGCCGCAAGATGCTTCGACAGATAAAGTAAGTACACTCTCCTCCTTTTTACAGAGTTGTATGAAACTCTTGAGGAATTAGAATGCTTTAAAAGAGCTGCAAAAAGTTCTTACTGTCACAGACCCTCAGAGAGGAGTGGATCAGGAGAAAACAATTAGTCGTGTCCGAAGAACGGGGAGGAAAATGAGATTGAATGTTCAGATAGGGGAATATGATATGACTGATGTCATTTTGGATCTTGGATCAGAAGTTAATGTCCTTCCCAAGCAGACCTGGGGACAAATGGGAAAACCTCCCCTGGCTTGGTCACCTATACAACTGATATTAGCTAACCAGCAAAGGATTGTGCCCCTAGTGAGACTTCTTAGTATTCCAATAGATATTGATGGGGTAAGTACTCTCATGGATTTTGAAGTTATTGAGATCATTTATGACAGCAACCCTTATCCAGCCCTGTTGGGAATCGAGTGGGCCATGGCGAATGCTGCAATCATCAACCTTAAAAGGAGAAAGATGACCTTCGAAGGAAATGGTATGCAAGTTATCATACCCCTTGACCCATCCCAAGGAGAAAGATATACAGAACCGATCAAAGACGAAGGGGAGCAGGATACTCTAGACCACATCTACAACATTACAGCCAAGGAAGAAGATTATGTCAAGCCTGATGCTGATGGTGTAATAGATTGGCAATGTGATAGCTCCTGCATGTCTGATTCAGACGATGGTCTAGAGAATTGGCAAAATCGACTGTACGAGCTACATGGCCATAGGTGCATGCAAATCACTAAGTCTCTTAGATGCCTTAATGCTCAGCCCAGAGAGTTGCCTACACATGTTGGGTTGACAGACCTTGGAGAATTTATTGCACATTTCTCAGAAAA
Source organism: Pseudotsuga menziesii (assembly GCA_001517045.1). Lineage (NCBI taxonomy): Eukaryota > Viridiplantae > Streptophyta > Pinopsida > Pinales > Pinaceae > Pseudotsuga > Pseudotsuga menziesii. Next base: position 328,539 of record LPNX010000205.1, on the reverse strand, counting down.
AGTACCTAAGTTACAAAGAATGCAGACTCTGGAGACAACATTAGGAGCTACAGCAGCATGGTGGACCGATCACAAAAAGTCTACTCCCAGTTGGGGAGCCTGCCAAAAATTTCTGTGCCTCAGATTCATAAACCAATTCCAAGAGGTGCAAAGTAAGTTCAATGGGCAGACTAGCCCTCGGTACCATTTGAGGCAATGTTATGCAGCATGGGAAAACATACCTCACGAGGAGTGGGTGCATAAGTTCATGCACACCTTGGAACCTATAGCAAAAAACTGGTATATGGAGGCCGAGCTCCGACATGGAATTGAATACCAAACCAAGGGACAGAACCAAGAAGCCATTCCATCAATCCTAGCAGTCCTATTGCCGACATTCCTAGGATGGGTCGAAGGGCAATATTGTGCTGAGGGTGCTGGTTGTCACGAAGCTCAAACCATGATTCTGCCGAAGAACAAAAACACAGCGAGGCTTAAAATCTGACCATTGGGAAGCAGCCAAATTGGTGGTGGTAGTGCTTTAATTGCCTTAAATCCCTGTACTAAGAAGATTATTGGAAATCAAGCACCACTTGGACAAGATTTTCATCAGATTTGGTGCCTTCAATGCACTGTCCTGCCCGATTTGATTGATGGCGTGTATAAGAAGATGCCTCAGTTAGGGAAAATTGTATTCTGCATTTCTTTAAGATTTATGAGTGAACCCATGAAAACAGAACGAGAGCTTGACGATTTAGTAAGAGAATTCAAGCAAGAGGGTTTGATAAGTTGCTCTACTCGGCCGCCTACCTCTGCTCCTTGTGGAGAAGCTCACCCAGCACCACCACGGTCGATGCAGACACGGTCTGCCAGGAAAAAGTCCAGAACTGAAGTTCACTCCAAGTGAAACCAAGACCGGCATAGGCAAACAGGGAAAACACCAGCAGGTCATCCTATGGATCCCCCCAGTTCCACACAGGTCCCGACCGAGGGTAGGGAGAACATTGCACCACCGCGGCCACCGTATCTACAACCTGTTCGACCAGGCGCCGAGCTACCTCGTCGAACAAAGCAATTCACGTTAACCACACCCTCGCTGCCACAAGGAGTTCAGCTGATCGGAAGTATGACAGGGAAGATCGATTAGCTTAAGTACAACGATCACAGCAAAAATGACCATGGCAAGTTTCCATAGTTTGCACCAGCAGAAAACTTGCACCGTGTCAAATACCTAGATAATAATGTGACACTACTGGAAGTACAACCATAGGCTGTGGGCCTGGACAAAGCTGGCCTACTCAAGATGCTTGATATTCCGCATTTCGGTCGCGGCATACATGTGACCGTAGTGGCCAAACAGTTGCTAGCGTTAGTGCATAACGGCTATTTATGGGTAGGGGACCAGCAAATTCCTATTGATGCTGCACTCATCCATAAGATCACAGGTTTACCAATGGCAGGACCTAATCCAAGAACTGAATTTCCTTCCAAACATGAGGATACAAAGCTCGCGCAAACTATGAAAGAGAGGTTTGGCCTGACAAAGGGGAAACGGGGGTATCACACTTCCGCGATTCGGGAACAGAACATTCGCTTTGCAGCTAAACTCTTAGCCTGCAAACTCATACGGAAATGCAGGCCAACTGAAGTACCTGCTCTGGTTATCCGGATTGCTATAAACTGCACTGAGGGGTATATTTACAATTGGGCCGCATATCTTGCGAAGGAATTCCTGGAGGATTCCTGCGATGCACAGGAAAAAGGTAGACCTTTTCATTATTCCTGGCTATTAATACTTATTGCATTAGTCGGGTGGAAAGAACCCACCGAAGCTCAGTTTGTAGAATTAAACCCAGGCATGCCGGGGGTAGTGAGGTACACCTCCCTATGGATATCCTCAGATAAGGTATCTCAGTAGATGACGAACACTGTTTTCATCTTTTATGCCATGAGTATCCACTATGAGATTGTGTGAACACCACGGCTTACCAATGAGTTGTTCTCTAAATATGAGGGCACCGCGAACTTTAGTGCCGATATACATCATGTTTTCATTCAAGCCCGTGCAGATCCACGACATCAATGGTTTAAATTACCATATGTAGTTACCGAACCAGATATTAGGGGTATAGTTCAGCAATGGCCGGCTGACTGGTTGAAAGATATAGGAAAAAAACCCTCTATTCCAGTTCCCCTAGCTACCAATATGGGCGCAGGTACTAGTCACGCGCAGCAGCAAAACCCATTAGAAGATAGCGAAGACCTAAGTGATTCGCAGCTGGATGGCAATGGCCAGGGCAGAGATGGCGGACAGGACGAACAAGATGAGGAGTCGATCAAGACCATATCAGATCCTAACCCATCAACCAAGCGCAAGTCACCATACGCAACAGAGGTAAACAAGCCACATTCCCGCAAAAATTCAAAAGCGTCGAAGGACAAAAATATTGAAGAAGAAGCCTCTATAACGCTGGATGAGCTGGAGCAAGATCTAGAAAAATCTACGGGAATGCTTACTAAACAATGGTCAGAGTTTGCGGAACTACATCTTGCTGGGCTCACAGGTATAACAAACAGGGTTTCGGAGCTCAAAGAGTTAGCAGCACAGTCAGTGACCAAGACTGCGACAAGTAGTACTACAGCACCCACGCAGCAGGATATTAGGCAATGGCCACCCAGAGATAACCGAGGCCAAGTATCAAGTGCAGCTCTGATCCTGACTGATGCAGATTCCCGGTCACAGATGCATATGATCGTAGGGATCAATTATACAAATATGTCCATGTCAGAATTACACCTCTGCCAGCTCGCTATTACAAAGGAGATCCATGCACGAGACCAATTGTCCCAAATCCAATTGGGAGATACCATCAAACAAAACAAAATGTTCGTAGCACGACTGGAAGAAGTAGCCCAATAGAAGAAAGATGCTGAACATAAAACAACTACACTGATGCAAGCACTGGACGAGGCATGTTGGAGTCTTTCTGACTCTGACATATAAGGAGAAGAGGAACCAGAACAAATAATCGCTAAGCTGAGAGACTATGCCCAGTAGTCTCGCAGTGAGATTGAAAGGTTGAAGACAGAACACCAGCACCAGATCGCAGAACTTCAACTGCGCATCCCTCCTGAGACTCCACTAGAGGCTCGAGAACAGTGCCATAGGGACATCAAGGCTTCAGCAGCAAAGATATCAGATACTCTAGCCAGCGTCGCAAAACTGATGGAAGAAAACATCGAAGCATGGGAGAACCTACAGGACCATCCAGATGTAGGTAAGATCCAGGAAACCATCAAGTTGCGCCAGGCCGAATTAGATGCAGTCAGAGTAGAAATCAAGATGCTGCCACCTATGCAGAAGATGGCTAAAGTAAAGCGCAGCAAGGAACTTTAGCAGGAAATTGAGTCCTGCAGGACGAAGGTAACGCTGCTGGAGAATTCGCTACAGCCATTGGTTGATGAAGCATTGGAATTGAGTAATACTATAGAGAGCCAACTCAAACTTCTGAAGACCTACGACACTTTTGCGCAGGAACGGGCTAACACAGAATCCTCCTTAGTGTTACAAGAGTTGGTGGAAAAGGAGAAAGCAGCTGACGACATACTACACAACCTCACTAGTCGCTTCCAAACCCTCACGCAGAAGATTCTCCCACCAGAGTGATCGTAAAGTGTCCCAGGATGGGCCACTAGTGAGTCTTAGGGGCCTGTTGGGATGCGTACTCTAAGGATCATTAGTTTTGGTAACTCCACGGTTATTGAGGAAGTTTGTAAGTGGAGTTACGGGTCAAAATAGTCTTAGGGGTGTCAAGGTAAGTCAAAGCCCCTTTTTGTAATAAACCCATGGTTTAAATCCAGGGTTTAGGGTTTTGGGTGCCCATGGTTTGAAGCCATGGTTTTGTAATAGTGCGATGTATAAATAAGCATTTTTGTAAATAAGAAAAGTTAGGCTTTTGATGTAAATAAAGAAAGGCAAAGCTAAGGCTTATTGTGTAAGGAAAGGTTAAGTCCCAGCTGTGTGCATGGACGACCTCTGCAGCTGTGTGCGCAGAGGGGTTTTGTAAGAAGATTAAGGAAATATCTGCAGCTGTGTGCACGGCTTGAAAGGACTGAAGGGATCTGCAGCTGTGTGCGTAGATCAAACTTTGGTTTTGTAGCAAGTTGAATAAAACACAGTTTTGTGGATGTAACCCCTACACTGGGGGTGAACCACGTTATATCTGGTGTTGTGTTTTCTTCTGTTGTTTCTCTTTCTATTGTCTTTTATGCATTAATAACTGTATACATTTGATAAATTAGATCACTGCTAATAAAAAGCTTCGCTATGAATTCCCTGTAGTGGGTTAAGCAAGTCATGGTTGTTTATCTATCAGCGAAGTTGTATATGAGTAATAAAGCTGTGTAATTATTGATTAATAAGTTTATTAAAGGCTAAGGTATAGTAATACCCCTCTCTGCTTGTAGAAACCTGATTTTGCGGCACACCATAGCTGTTTCGACTGAGACTGCAACTTGCGCGCAGGTTGTTGACAAAAGGGCCAACACTGTGGGTCTTTTGTTGGTGCGACATAAAAGGATTAAAACCGGGTCTGCCCTATTTCCCAATAGAGAATCCTGAAGAAATTGAACCATAAAATGATGATTTTAGCTTGTGTGATTTTCTTGTAGTGCCTTTGTGCATCTATTTTTGTCTTGTGCTACAAGAAAGTCCAGGTTTATGATTTTCAAAATATTAAGCTAATGATAAGGGTTTAAACTTGGTTTAGGAGTTTCAATTTAACTTTTATCCTATTTTTAGACTTTTTTAATCCATATAAGCCCTTTGATTATAAAATCAAAGCAGAACTTGTAAAAATAAACTAAGAAATAAAAAATCATGAGAATTAAAGGAAAAAATAATACTATCTCTATCAAGAAAATTTTCTAGAAATAAAAAGCAAAAGCAAGCTTCAAAATATAAATAAAAGTATAGAAAATAATGGAAAACAAAAAAATGACCTAACAGATGCCTTGATACCCTTTGTATCTCAAGCCACCCACACTCCCTCTCCTCCATCTCCATTGAGCCATAGCTCCCCCATCTGAGAGAGAGGTGCTTCTTCAAGCTAGGGCATGGTGGCCCATTCCACCCAAAGAGAAGGTATAGCTTGTTATTTTCTATTTTTTTCTTAATGATTTCTTTGCTTTCTAATCCATGGTTTATTTGCAAGTTTATTAACTAACTTGTTTTGTAGGTTTCTAGTTTCTAACAGTTGTTTGTAGGTTATTGGAAGCAGAACCATAACCCATTGTTTGCAGAGGGGTTCTCCATCATTTCTCTTCTTTTTGATCTTTATTTCATTTCTGTTCTATTTTATTTCCTATTCGTTTTTGCTACATTCCATCCAGGAACCTATCCTTTCATCTTATATATGGAAGGTAGCCATTCTTGCCCCTGTAGCAAGGGGAAATCCCTGCTACAGAACTGGCGACCATACCAGGTCGATCCCACAGGATCCCTGGTCCAGATTTTTAAAATTTCAAGTTTTTTCAATTTTTGCCCTATTTTTTAAAATTTCATGTCAAATCCAGTTTAGATCTAGTTTATTTCCAGTTCTTAGCATTGTCGAAGCCTCTGCTCGGAAAATCCGAGTCAGTTTGGCCATAATACAGGTGACTGTCAGCTGGATCTGACTCAGGATTAGAAAAACCCCAAATTCAGGGTAGGTTGCATTTATTGGGCCTAAATAGGGGATGAGGGTGCACTTAATGGCCTAACAGGAATGCCCAGGGCACACTTAATCCCCCGAAAGGTGCGACTTCACTCAGAAACATAGACTAGGACTGTTTGTGAAATATGTGCGACCCCCTCGCCTATTTCTGAAATTTTTTTGCGATCCCCTCGCCAAATTTGACCAGAAATGTGTGGTCTGTCAATAATAGTTTCAATTTCAGTTTAATAAGGACTGTCAGTGCAGCTCAGCCACCTCTGTCCAACACAGAAGTTTAATTTCAGTTTCTATTTTAATTTCCTATAATTGCATTAACAAACAATGTGTAAATTCCAAACAAATTTTAATGGCTTAATTAAATGAATGTAGCTTAACTAAAATCAACATAAAACTAACTGTCTTGATCACCCTTCCTCCTCTACCTAGCCATTACCCTCTGGGGTATTCTGGGATACGACGAAGGGAAAGCTCGTATAGTCCTAGGCCCTTCATTGAATATTGTTCTAAACCATTAAAACCGGATGACCTGGAAGGTAGAGGGGGTAGAGAAGGAGGGCTTCTCACGTTGCTAAGCATCCTCCCTATTGACCAAACTTGCATCCGGGAGGTGACCTATGGTTCTATGGATGGGCTTAGTCCCATTGTGTTGAGAGCCCAACACCTTCTCTTGGTTGAAGATGAATATCAGTGTGAGGTAGTCATCTAGTTAGGCCATAAACATTCAGGTTTAAAAACTGTATTTGTTTACAAATTTCTGATTATTCAATTCTTGCATCCACAAAGACATGAACTCTACAACAATATGATGAATTCATAAACCATTTGCATCTACCAAAAACCAGAAAGACAGATAAACAAATACACCATACCAAGTAATCAACCCAACTCAGTTCATGACGCTGAGAGAGCCTTAAATTTATCAATTTACACTAAGTTCAATCAAATCTGTAGTCTTTGAGGACATAAGTCCTTGATTGCTTTAGCCAAGGGAACTACTTGTGCTCTACCCATAAGCTCATTGTGAGGACTACCATGGGAACCCCAAAGTAGCTGGCCACTGAGAGGAATTGCTAAGCGAAATGGGCAACGACCCCTTTCGATTGAGTAGAAAACGCCCATGAGGAAAAAGCCAAGCACTGTCTTCTGGAAATATTGGTGGCTGAGTGACCACCTACAGCCAATAGGAATCCATTGAAACCAGGGTCCAAACATCATTCCCATCAGTTTGATAAACATCTAACACAATTGATCGCCCACGCTCTTCCTTGCACCTAAGAGGCGAACCACCACCAATGGGGACATTAAACCAACATTGTTGAAACCATTCTCAGCAATCTCCCACACCATCGGAGGGCCACATAGCCTCTGATTCAGATTCAAACCCATACCAGTCTGAAACAGACCTCCATACTGCACCATCAAGCCCCACGGTTGGTGCAAATCTGGATCCATTTTTTGGCATAACCATAGCAAGTGGACCCATGTCCACACCACAAATTGTCACCAATAACCCTATAGGTGGCCCAAGCACAGTCATGCAAACTGTCATCAGTCAGCTTCCACCACCTATAGTGACCAGCCAAGCTAGCCCACTTGCAAAACATGGGGGCAGTGGCCCTTCCACACACACTTCCCCTCCTTCCACACAGGGGGGTAGTGGACCATCCACTTACATTGCCCCTACTGTCATACATGGAAGCAATGTCTGCACCACTCATACTGTCCCCCCCACAACACTTGGGGGCATTGGCCCATCCGCAATGGTGCCACCGTAAGTACCCCTAGCTGTACAGATGCATTATGCACCTACAAACCCCGCCACCATCACAGCTCCATCCCACATCAACTTGGGGTCAAACCTGCCTTTCATGGCTCATCTTAACTTGCCTTATTTGCCATGGTTAACAAACGAACCCATCCGCCACCAAGTTTTCTGGCCACCCATACCAACCAAGCTGCCATCAAACATTCCCAAGTTTAAAGCAAAGTAGGGGAATGGCCCCAAAACCACATAATGACATTCCATCTATGGTGCTCGTCAAACAACATCATAGACGATTCCATCAGATTGAGGCTATTCCAACACACCCTCACAGGTGCTGCAGCCAAATGGTACATTGAGCTACCACAAGCCAAGTACCCTGATTTCAACTCCCTAGCCTTCATGTTCCTACAGTATTTCCAACTCCCCATTAGATATGACGAGGGGTTGGAGATCCTATTATCCTACTGTCAAAACACTGCCACTCATATAACTGACCATTTCCATGAGTGTCGGCGACGCCATAGCCAACTAGTACCGGGTCACCTTGGTTGGATAAACCAGTCAATTTATATATTGTTTTTCCAAAGATCTTGACTGGCTTGTCGAAGTAGAACCTGCCATTGTGGTATTGGCTTATAATGAATTTAACTGTTGTTTCCTTCGTCCCTTTGAAACTTGCCATGAATGATGTGTTCATGTAGTTCATGATAGTACCATGGTTTATATTCTCTGCGATTGGTGTTATTTTCTTGTTGACATAGGCCCATTCCTTGATCTCGGCCCATGTTTTTTTCCAAGAGGTCTCTTAAACCTTGGCGTTCTTTATGTTTCTCAGCCTCCTCATTAATGGGGTCTCAGCAGTTTGTAGTTCCTTAGTCTTGGCTATGACTCTGGTTTGTTTTGGTGCCATTTTGTCGGTTATGTGTTCGACTTTTATTAGAGTTTCTTGCTTCTTAGTTTTCTATTTTCTCAGTTCCTCTCTTTGTTCAAAATACTGTAAATGATCCTTTTCATGTTCAGTATTTATAGGTGATGTGTTTGACATTTTTGTCGATGGGTGTATTAATGGCGAACGTGATGGTCCAGTGCGATCACTTGAGTTTGCGTTAATGGTGATTTGATTTTGGCGTTCATAGTCACGAAGGCATGATGTGACTTTCAGGGTCATTGGTCGATGTCGATCCTGAGAACGGTCGATGGTGGTATGTCGGTGGGTGTAATGTCGATTATCGAAACGTTGATTTCCTATCATCCTGGTTTATGGTATTGGTTCTATTTTTTTCTTTTTTCTTTTTTCCATACTTTTTTAGTTTTTGTCTAACCATTATGGTCCTTATATGTTTTTTTTTTAAACTTTGTTTTAGTTTTTATACCGCTTTAGTCGGGCACCATTAACAAGTTTCCAAAATAGTATGCCTTGTAACGTCCTTAGTCGGACTGATCCATTGGCATGAATCTCTTCGACAACATAGGGTCCCATCCATTATCTATGTAGCTTTTTGGGTTTCCCTTTTACTTGACTATTGTATAATAAGGCTAGGTCCCCTACCGACTGGTTCTTGTTTTTGATGTTACCATCATGCCATGCCTTCTGCTGTTGTTTCTAGATTTCTTGATGCTGTAAAGGAATCAGTTGGTGTTCTTCTAGTTTACTTAATTGTATTAGTCAGTCCTTCCTTCCTTGCTCGACATCAACATGTAAAATCTCTATGATAATAGGTGTCTATTGTTGAAAATATAAAGGAACTACTGCTTCTTGTCCATAAACTAGTTGAAACGGTGTTTGGTCGGTTGAACGCTTGTATGCTGTTCTATATTTGCATAGTACTGTAGGTATATTTTCATCCCAGTCATCTTTGTCTGTGTTATATATTTTTGTTAGGCCTTTTGTTAATGTTTTATTAAATGATTCAATTGCTCCATTCGACTGAGGATGATAAGCTGTACTCCATCGGTGGTCAATTTTGAACTAGTCCGTTAGTGCCTTGATGGTCTTATTGATAAATTGTGAACCTTGGTCATTGAGTAGGGTTAGTGTGCATCCAAACCTCGTGATTATATTTTCATATATGAATTTATCATCTATCTCACTGGAACATGTGTCAACCAGTTCTGCTTCTGCCCATTTGGTTACATACTCTACTGTAGTTATTATGTACCTTGCACCTGTTCTTTTTGCTAGTATGGGAAATGGTCCTATGAATTCGATGGCCCAAATTTCAAATGTCAAACTTGGGTTTACTAACATTAATGGCATTTTTGTGCTAGGCAAAGGTCGACCTAGTTGTTGGCATCTGTTACATTGGCTTACAAACTATTTGTAGTCTTTGTAAAGTGTCAGCGACCATAACCCTGACTGTTGGATTTTCTTGGCAGTTAGGTCTACTTGAAAATGTCCTCTTGCCTGTCCATAGTGTGCCTCATACATAATATTATTTCTTTCATGTTCTAGTACACATCTTCTGAGGATGTCATCCTGGCCCATTTTATACAAGAACCCATTTATTATGCTATATGGTGCAGCTTTCATGGCTAATATTTGTTTCTTCTTTGTACTCATGCCTTCTGGTGCTTTTCCATCTTCTACGAACTGAGCTATTTCCTCTAATTCTGCTGGGATGTCTTCTATTCGAAATAATTGTGAATCCGGTAGGTCATCTTTGACTCCTGTCGATTCCTCTCCTGTGTTGATTTGTGATAAATGGTCGAGTCTGACATTTAATTTTCCTGGTCTGACAACAACTTCGAATTCAAATTCTTGGAATAGGAGTATCCATTGACAAATTCTCCCATGGTGTAAGGGTTTGTTTACTAGGTATTTTAATGCTTGGTGGTTGGTATAAAAGATAAACAAATTAGCTAGTAGGTAGTGTCAATACTTCTGTAGTGCGAAGACCATTCCGATTGCTTTTCTCTTTGTTGTTGAATAGTTTCTTTTTGCTTTATTTAATTTTCTGCTGTTGTAAACTATAGGGTTTCCCATTTTGTCATCTCCTGGTTGAGTTAGGTTTTCTCCTATTTCCAGGCCTGATGCGTCAATGTGTACGTGGAATTTGGTCGACCAGTTTGGGAATCTTAGAATGGGTGCTTCGACTAACTTCCTTTTTAGTGCTTTGAATGATACGTCGCATTCCTCTGTCCAGTCAAAATCCTGATCTTCTCTTAACAATTCTTCCAGTGGGTACGTCATATCTGAATAGTGTCTTATGAATTTTTTGTAATATCCTATATGACCAAGTAGTACTCTGACTTGTTTTGGATTCACTAGTGGTTTTGAGTCGAGGATAATTTTTATCTTTACGAAGTCGACCTTGATGCCTTCTTTACAGACAATGTGTCCTAATAGTATCCCTATAGGGGTCAAAAATATGCACTTCTTGATGTTCAAAGATAGTTGGATTTGTCGTCATCATTCCAACACGAGCCTTAGCCATTTGAAATGACCTTTTAGTGTAGAGTATATTGTCCAATCGTCAAAATATACTGCCATTGTTTTGTAAATGTACTCCTGAAATGTTTTGACCACAATCTTTGAAAATACTGCAGGTGCATTTTTTAGTCCAAAAGGCATAACCCTGTCAGCAAATGATCCAAATTCACATACGAATGTTGTCTTTTTCTGGTATTCTTTGACTATTGGTACTTGGTTATAACCTAAGAATCCATCTGTAAATGAGTAGCATTCATGACCTACGACCTCATTTAAGATTTCATCTGCATAAGGTGTCGGAAATGGGTCCGTTAGTGTAACTTTATTAAGTTCTTTGAAGTCGACACAGATCCTTAGCTTGGTTGGATCATTTTTCTTTCGTTGAACAACAATTAGACTTGAACATTCTAATTGGTCAATAGGATAGATAATTCCTGCTGCAAGCATATTATCAATCTCTTTCTTGACTATCTCTTTGTATTTATGAGCTAGTTTATATGGTGTTTTCTTTACAGGTCGAACATCAGGTTTTATGTCAATCTTCATTTCACCCATTTCATGTACTAGACCTTTGAGATCCTTGTAGTCTCTAGCAAATACAACCTAGAATTCTTTTAGTAGGTTTACTATTTTTGTTGTTTGTGCTTCATTCCAGTAGTCTCTAATTTTTGATATTTTTGGTCGATCATCATTTGATATGTCGACTTCTTTAGTTTTCACTTTAGCATCTAACCATTCAGGTGCTTTTATTTCATTTATTAGTTGACTCCCTTATTTAAACTATGAAAATGTGGCAAGAAATTTTGCTGCAGTCATTCGGTCGGTGTCTTCTTTGTCGGTTGTCTTGACTTTGAGTACTGTACGAATTGGTTTTGTTGTTTTGGTATGGTTTGATTTCCATCTAAATATTTTTCCTTCTGGATTTTCATTTTCTATATGTAGTCTTGTTGACTGTGGTATTGTCCTGGTTTGTATATTATTTCATTTTATTGTTGGTCAATCGTATTTTAGGGTTTTGTTCTCTGTTGGTTCTACAAATTCCTTGATTTGTTTTGCAGTTTTGATCAAGTTTTCATCTTGTGGTATGAAGCTAAAATCTTTGTTAAAATTCTCTCTTAGTTTGTGCCATAGGAATGTTTCACCTCGAGCCTCTTCCATTTTGTACTATTTTTTTGGTAAGTTAGATAGCATTGATGGAAATAGGTGTGGCCATGTACGTTCATCCTTATATCCAAGTCTTTTCCATTCTTTTTCACCTGTTCTTATGTGGTCTTTTGGTTCCTGACCTTGGATAAATATAGGTATTTGGGCCTGGTTGGTTAACTTCTTTCCTATGAATCTTTCTATAAAGTAAGTCTAAGCTGTTGTCCATGTCTGCAGTCTTGATCGATGGGTATCCCACCATCTAGCATCTTGTCCTGTGAAAGTTTCCTCTAGGATTTGGAGTCATCCGTGTTCACCAATTTTCCTAGATACTTGTTCTATGTGCATAGTTGGTGATTCTCTTTCTCGATATCTTGGGACTTGTGTGATATTTACATTTGTTGGTTTCAGGGTAGGATATTCCCTAGTTTTTTTTTCAAATATTTTTGGGATGATGGACACCACGAAGCACTATTGGATTGGTTTCTTTTGTACTTTTTGAATTGTTCAGCATCCTCTTGCCTGTGTTTCATAGTTCTCAACTTCCCAATCATATAATTCTGCATCTAAGTTGTACCCTACTGAATCCTGATTCCCTAAGTGAAGTTCACCATAGATATTAGGTTTTGTGTAGTCCTCGTTGTTTTGGATCTGATATAGTTGTTGGATGTTGAATTCTTCATCGATAGGTTCTATCCAAGGTTCTCCTTGGGATGGATGGATAGGTACCATGACTTTTTGTCCATTCCCTTTTAGTTTTATCCTTTCCTTGTCTAAGGATATCAAGGCTTTCATTTTTTTTCCCCAAGGTCGACCCACTAATGCTGGGAAGGAGCTAAATCCTTCCTTAGGGTCAATAATTTCAAAATTGACTTTAGTTGATATTCCTTTTATTTTTGTGTCAACATTTTTCCAGAATCCAATAGGTTTAATCAAGCCTTGGTCGGCTAGTTTCAGGTATATTCCCGAATCGTATAGTCGAGGTTCGCCCAACTATTCCCAAGTGCCACGAGTCATAATGTTTGCTTGTGATCCGAAGTAGAGCACAAATTGTCGGACATGGTACCCTTCAATTTCTAGGTCGACTAGTGGGTTAGCATCACTTTTATGTTTTTGGTTTAGGCTATAGATATTCTTTGTTTGTTTTTCGGTGTCATTGTTGTGTTTTATTTTATACAACAAGTCGATGAATTGAGATATTGTTTATCCTTTTGTACTAAGTGTATTAATTCTTTTATTGTGTTTTGTCGATTATCAGCAGCTTCTTCCTGTCGAGCAACTTCTCTAAATACATTCGTTGCATCTTTATACAGTTGTTTGTGTTTAATTGGATCAGGTTAATCATTTTTTTCTTTTATTTTTCTTATTCCTGGATTATCATTCTCAATTTTTGTCCCTTGTCGGGTTACTATATGCAAATTATTTGTATTGATAATATCATGTTTTTGTACGCAGGACAAGACATTAACATTTTTCTTTTTATTTATTTTTTCAAGCATAGTAGGGCAATCCTCTAATGAGTGATCCGCTACTCCACAACTAGTACAGAATTTCAAGTCAGTTTTGTCCTTGTATGGACAGTCTGTGTATCGGTGACCTTCTTTGTAGCATGTGAAACATTGGATGGGCCGATGTGGTCGGTTGTCACAATTCCCAGAGAATCGACATTGACCTCCATATCCTCCACGTCGGTTGTCAAACCGGTGCTCATATCGATAACCATCATACCTTTGATTATTTTGTTCACTTTGAGCCTTGCTTTCTCGATTGTTCTCAGTTTTTTGTGCAATTGCATTCGTCTGATATATTGCCTGGTAATTTTGTCAATTTTTTAGATTCAAGTGGAACTTGGTGGTGGTATGATTTTTAGTTTCATAGATTGCACACCATGATGCTTTACCATTCTTCATGTTGAATGGGAAATCTTTTGTGGTGTGCTCTCCATGCTCTTGGAAGATGTTGCAAAAACATTTTATTTGCACAAATCGAACATCCTGTTGGCTGACATCCTGTCGACAGTTATCTTTTGAATGTTCAGCCGTTGAGAATTTCGTGCACCAGATGTCTTGACTCTTAAGGTTTAGCTCTTTTAAATTTTATTTGCATGATATTGAGCTGTTATTCTAGTCTAGTATCCGTGGGATATGCCAGGAAGTCTTCATCCATCTCTACTTGTAAGGCTTTAGTAAGCAGATCTTCATATTTCTTGAATGTCTCCAGGCTTATATGCCACCGAATTTTTTGTGAAATACCTTCAAGAAAACACTGAAGTAGCAATTGTTCATCAATTACATAAACGAGTTGGCTGAGGAGGTCTTTCCAACGTTTGCCGTACTCTCGGATGGATTCTGTTGGCTTTTTCAAAGTAGTTTTTAACTTTTTAGCTTCCAGATGTTTAGCATATGGAGTTTTAAAGAATGATAGAAATTGCGCTTTAATTTCTGCCTTGGATGCATTGGGGGTTCTCTCAGTAAAGGTCATATACCAAGTTAGAGCTCTCTTCCTCAAAGCAATAGCGAACTGCTCCATCTGTCTGTTTTCTACTGTAATTTGGTTGGCCTCCCATGTCGACTCACAGATGAACCAATGTCATCTGGGATTTTCGTCTCCCTCATATAGAGGGATGCGTTGATCCATGACCCATTTCGGATTTGCTGTCGCTGTCTTCTTCAGGAGGTGGCATTGGTGGGGGTAGTGGGATGTTTTGTTTATCTTTTTGTGTAGAGCTTTTGTCAACAGAGCTCTCATTTTCGTTGGTTGTTTTGTTTTTCGTTTCTTCTCCAACAACCAGTCAGTCAGGGTCGACTTCTCTTGTCAATGTCCAACTACAATTATTTGTCTGCAGGTCATATTTTTCTGTATTCTCCAAAGCTGTATTTGGCAAGGGGGGTGCTCCTTCATGTGTCAAGTAAAGTAAATGGATACTTCAGTTGGAAGGGTACACCTGAAGCATGACCTAGTTTCCTTCTTCTGGTCAACGGATAAGTAGATGACTATCATTGTTTACCTCATCATCTAGTCGGATCCATATACCAAACTCACCTGCTCTTAGTCTGAGGTCCTCTTTGACAATGGCTTGTATTCTAGTACTCGTATTTGTTGGAGACAGAGGTCTTATCTCTTGAGGGACTTCTATTTGGAGATATTTTTGCTGCTCTATCCATAGATCTTCTTCCATGGGTGACGCTTCTTCATCGACGTCCTCTTCCTGTCGGTCATGACCCGACTCTGGCAGATTTATTTCTTGGTCTGTCACCCTAGTACTCATTCCTCTTTGTAGTTCTATAGCTCTTTCTCTTCTTTCTTCCCTCCTTTTCAGCCTCTTCTCCCTCTCTATATTCTGTAAATCCATTGTACCTTTGTGTATCACTGTCCGATCGATTTCCTTTTTTGGTTGACTTTCCATTGCTGGTGATGGTACCTCTCTTTAGTCAACTAGAATCCCTTTTTACTTTACCCCGACATACGACCAGCTACCCCCCTATTGCCTACCTGACACTTTAAAAAGCTCGGATAGTTCTGTTTACTTGCTTAGGAAATATTCCCACTCCCTTTCAAAAATGAAATTTTCCCACTTCTTTTGTTTGTCCACCCAGTTGGTATTTTGTGGCAGTTCGCGTAGAGATGGGTGCAGTTTGACAATATGACCCACTCCTTTTTCTATCAAGAACTTGAACATCAAGGTCGGTAAGGAGCATAGGAAGTGCTTGGTAAGGTCTATATAGAATTTCTTCTGAATGACTTCTACTGACATTCTTTCCTCTATAGCTTGCTCCTTGTAGAAATCATCGGTGATATTTTCAAACCACTCTAATAGGTTTGTCCTTCCCCCTCGAATTAGTTTCTCTAGTAGCTGTTGTTCTCTATCTGCTTCCAGTTTTTTCATCTAAAAGTTTCTTCAAGAGATGGCATACCAATTCTACGATCTTCTCATGGGTTTCGGTAAAGAATATTTCTTTTTCCTGAGCAGTCGTTAATCTGTTTCTTTGCACATAATTTTTCAAATAATTTGCTATCTTGCACTCCCACTAGTCCTTAATTTCCTGCTCTGATATCATCTGCTTGTATTCATCTTAGATATGTACTACCGGCAACGGAACCAATGTTGTAATATCACGGATCACAAAGGGTTACCAATAATACACATTTAAAAGCATATAGA
Organism: Pseudotsuga menziesii; assembly: GCA_001517045.1. Taxonomy (NCBI): domain Eukaryota; kingdom Viridiplantae; phylum Streptophyta; class Pinopsida; order Pinales; family Pinaceae; genus Pseudotsuga; species Pseudotsuga menziesii. Next base: position 312,346 of record LPNX010000205.1, on the reverse strand, counting down.
CATATCAGAGACAAGAGATAAGAACACAGGTGTAAGAATAACAGATTATATTATAACATGAGAGTTCATACAATACACAGAACTGAACCGAGTTCTCCACTGGCTCAACAACCTAATATATATCATTTAGAAAATAGTTACAAATAACTACTTGTCAGTTCGGCCAACCAACACGACCTTAGGTGGCCAACCTAATCTCTAATTAGTCGGCCGATCGACTTAGTTGGCTGGTCGACTTAGTTGGCTGGTCGACTAGCTCCTCCAACACATGTCAAAAATGCTTTAAACATTCATTAAAACAATAACCCTAAATAATACGAGTTAACCAACATTCAACATTAACCATTAAACATTCCACGCAACATCCAATCATTCATTAACACAGGAAATAACGTGGAAACCCATGTGGGAAAAACCACCAAGGTGCTCTTCATAGAGGATGAGAAATATAGATAGCACCTTGCAGTCTGTGACTTGCAGACCGATCTTAAGATATGTCTATCTGGTCCAATATTCTTGCTCTCATGATCTCTGGTTTATTTCTTCAATATACTCCTACTGATATGCACACAGCCTGGATCGACTCTTCTACTTTACTATCTGCACACTCAGCTGCAGATTCGTGGCTCAATAGCCTTCTACTTCTATTAGAATACTCTTCTAAGTCAACAATGAACAAACAAATTCCTCTAGATAACTCTTCAAGCTAACAACAACCAATACTGAAGCTAACCCCTATACATAGCGGTTTCCTCCTACTTATAGTGTTTACAAGACTGCGCAGGGCCGACTGAGTACAACTCATTTATTATAGACGCAAGTAGCTACAAAATATCCTATATTACATTAATTCTAGTCCATACTTTCTCACAAAATTCCTACATTACATTAACCACAACCATAACTAGTTGTGGAAACATCTTTCATCCTGTCTGTACATGTCATAACTAGCCGCAAAACTTGTCCTTTAGTCTTCTACTAGCTCATCGTTTTGCAGTCTTTCTTGAATTTCACCTCTCCATCATTTACTCTTCTACCTGCCTCTTCCACTAAATATGGATGTGATTTTCCTTGTCACACCGATCCTCGTCGTAGCTTCCTCTGCTCTGCGCTTGTGCTTATTCCTTTTATTTATTTTCCTTCATTGCGTGCCCACTTTTTCCTCATCCACTTGCACGTCGGATTTTTCCTTGTGTACTTTTCGTGGCTCAAAAATCTTGTTCATTTTAGTTCTTCCATATTATCCAGCATTTCTAAGTACCTTGTGTTGGTTGATGGAAGATGCCCTAATTCCCTCCTTCCAGCAAGTTCCATTCCATCGACTTCATATCATTTATTCTGGAGTAGGAGTCTAGAGTCCATTGGAGTGCCTTAATACTTACAGTCATTAGTGGGAGGTTCTCTCTCCATTGATAGTTTTTGGAATACATCAATGTCCCATGATCGATGGATTCTTTCAAGTGTTCAACCTCAACACATCTAGTCACACTTGTTAAGTTGCACTCTATACCTTGATTCTCATTATCATTATCGGTGGGATATCTCACGTCTGTTAACAGTATACATCAATGACTGGTAATTAGATGATGGACCATCATGTTCGACCTCGACACCTTTATTCCCATGATGGGACATGTACTACTAAACAAAACAAGTAGGTGTCTGTCTAGGTGAGAGAGTGGGCCTGGATTTATGAATATTTTCTAGATGAATGGACTTATAATCAACTATATTCTATACTACTTTATCTACACATTCAACTAGCCTAATTAACAAAGTGTGGTGAGCATATTAAGAATGTAATTATCCATTCATATATTAATAAAAAATATGATTTTTCCTTTGGAAAAAAAAATCTAGACAATCAACAACATACTCCCACATCTCATTATTATGAGAATATTGGATCACTTGCACAAATACATTACATTTACTACAAGGCCTAATAAAGTTGAATGCATAATCAACAAGATACTCCAAATCCAAGGTTGACAACTATCATTTTCAAGATCAAGTCTTCATATTGACTACACCAATTGAGCTCCATTGACAATTTCAAATCCATATAGCTGGTTCTCCATGTTTATCAATGATAAATGATCAACTCGCCCTTTCAAAGTAAATACAGGATGATTCATGTGGTCAACACCCTAACAACACTATTAGGTTTCATTCTTCCAATAATCTCCTTCCCATTTACAAACTCTTACAATAGGTAACTCAATATTGGTTTTTCCATCTTAGCTAAGTTTTATCTCTTATCCTATGAGCTCACCACAATGCCTCCATGACTATAAGTTTACCATATTATGTTTGAATTGAAACAACTTTTTATTGAGAATGATGAACGAGGTAGTGTGACAATAATGTACTTGAGTAACCTTGGTTTACTTGGCCTTATGTTTTAATAGACCTAGTCATGTCAAACATATTACCAAAACAATTGAGTTTCCTCATAATAAGGCCATCATTATAATTTACTTGTGTAATCTATTCATGAATGATTACATTGAAAATTAAATGTCTTTTTTGGTTTTCAGTGTGAGAGAAACAAAAGCAACGATTGTAGCGGTACCGAACAGGTACCACATGATGGTGGGGACTTGCCTCATGTTGGTGGCAAGAATCCTAGCCATTCAGGTGTGTATGCTATAAAATAGAAGTATTTAATATGATTTCAAATATATAATTTATGACATGTATTAATAAATTTTATTCTGTGAATGGTAGAGAATGTACTTGCTCATGATCAAATGGAATAGGAACAAATGGAAGAACCAATGAACACTCTAGTTGTCTTAATTAGTCATTCAATAGGTAAACATCATTGCAATTATATTGGAAATAATGAAATACATATCTCAATAATAACTAAACATTTATATCTATATAACTGTCTTGGTTTTTGCAGATGATGCCCCTCTCCAGTGACCTCCATGCCCTACTATTCGATGTACCATAAGTATGGTACAGGAGAGAATTCCCACACAATCAACATAAATAGAGGGCACAACAACTTCAATGGGAAATGACAATGAATTAGATGTCCCCATCTTGGACTTTATGAAAAAAAAAAGGAAAACAAGAAAATGTAGGTGTATACATTTAAGATTTGTATTTGTATTAGTCAGTGCATAGATTATTTTTGAATTGTGTGACATCTTCTGAGGACTATGGTTATCCTCAAGGGGCTGTCTACCCTGAGTTAAATCAATGAAGATGAGATGACCACATGAGATTCCTTATCCAGTGATCATGATTATCATCTTCCACTCTTTGCATGAGACACATGAGATGTATGACCACATACTATCGAGAAGGCCAAGTAACCTACCATCATGTTGACTTGATGTGCATGAGCCTAGTATGATGTCATGTTGCATTTTTATGATATGTTGACTTGCATGTTTACTTGTATGTGATCTTTAGCCTTCTGGTGACTCGTGATTAACCATTGAATGGTAATGTTGAGCTATACAACCCTTAAATGTTGACGTCCGTCTTGTTGATGACTAGCATGACCCCTTAGGGGGGATGTCCACCCTGGCATTGAAATTAAGATCCCTCCTTGAGTGCCATCCACCATAGAACTACCTTATATGATTTTTTTGGAGTACTTTGCTGTCATTTTTTATTATGAGTTGGTCGCACTACTATGCTTCTACTATTTTTTATTTGTGAGGGTCGTATGATCTATTTTACATCTTTTCTAGTTCTAGGTTCTCTCCTTTAACATGTATGTTGGTCTAGTTGAGTCTCATGCAAGTAATATAATGCTAATATCTTGAAGTCCGTTTCAAAGCATTTTTCTGAGGATAAGGGAGGCCTTCCCTAACATCTTATGTTGAGTATATAAATGGTTCATATCTGATATATATTGCTACTGTTATATACTGTTGTCTTTCATTAACAAGTTATATCTGATATAGATTGATATTGTTATTACTGTTATTGTTTTTAGTACTTTAATGGTTATTGTAGATCATTTGTTTTCAGGAGATGCTAGACATGAAGGATAGTGAGGTATGGTTATTTTTTTCCACAAAAATGACATAATTTTATTGTACTATAGACAACTATGCCATACTATTTTTTTTACATAGTGGGAGTAAAAGGAAATATTCATTGACATATAATGGGATACATTAGTGGCTCAGTCCAAGACATGCACTCAAGCTATTTTTTTCTATGTATATTGCATTAACCATTATTGGTATCATGTCAAAAAATTGTATTTCTTTGATATAGCGTTGAGGCTAAGCACATCAAATAATAATATGACCTATTCATTCAACGTAAAGATATCAGCAGTGATACTCAACCCTAAACACAACTAGGAACTTTCTAGTAGACTCATCACAATCATGGACAAACCCTGTATGCTGTAAATCATCACAACCACAGTCCAACCAATAACTTGGGTCTGCTTCTGCTATAGAAACAACATTTACCCTTTCCCCGAACTGCTGTAGAGGCCTGCTTATACCCCCTCAGTCACCCTACAAGATGCTAGTAGGCTTGCCCTTCCTTGCCTTCAACACTACATCCTTGGGAATCTTCCCTAAGGATGTTACAACCTCATTCATATTGGTGATAGTCCTTTACCCTCCTCTCAGTCTAGTGCAAGCACCTTTATTACATTGTGTGGCCTTTACCCATACGTTAGAGCTTCCCTTACAATGGCAACCCTCTTTACATAAAACCCATCTCTTGTCTCTGTGGACCATACCTTTGATCCCCGCACACAAAACAATAGAGTTGTTAGAAGGTCACATATTGTTTGACACTACTACATATGGACTGTTTTGCATATTCACTTATGCTTATCCAGTTATAACATACTATTAAGTATAGCTAATTCAGTGTAGAGAACTAGTGAGACTGGACTATTCTATTTGGCATTTTTAACATACTTACCTAGGTCTTAAACACTATAGAAAATCTTAGAAATATCTTGGAAGCTAAGAGAATTTCCTTCCAATTTTGTTATTGTCTGTCTATGTTGTACCCTATCTTTCAACATTTAGTGTTTAGATTATATTTCAATATGTTGGTTTGTTTCACTAGCTGAAATGTGCAATCTCCGTCATCCACATCTGAACATGGGTCCAAGGCTGTTCAAAGTTTCAGGAATGGGTCCAAGGCTGCCCAAAGTTTCAGGAATAGTTCTTTGTGTCTAGTAGGTATGTTGACATTGGATATCTGTTATCTATGATGTATGCTATTCCTGAAAACATTTATAATTTTTTTTCCCTTTCAATTCTAAACATGACTCCAAGGCTTCCAAAATTTATAGGGATGGTTCTGTGTTGGGTAGTTTAAACTCTATGTTGAAATTGGATATATACTATCTAGGATGGTTGCTATCACCAGTACTTTTATATATGTTTTAATCACCAATGATAGGTGAGTAATTGAAAGAAATACATATATCATAAAGAATAAGTATACCAAGGAAAAAGATATGTTGGACACCATATATGTTACATAATTTGTGTCCAGGGCATCAAATTGAATTAGTGTAAGTTTTTGATGGATAAGTTGTTGTAGAGGTGTGCAAATTCCCATAATTTTTAAAATTATATTATTTTTGGTTCTCTTGGTTTTATTATCTTTGTGGAAGTGGAAATCACCCCAACACTAGGAACCTACATTTACACACCTTCATAAATGCATTCAATCAATACCCACCTTCAATGCTTTTCAATTTCACTGATACAAACTTTAAGCTACCCTTAAATTATTATTTCATCTTGACATTGGTTAACTAGGGTTTGTTATCAGTGCCAAATAAATTTCCAACAACTTTCAGCTAATCCATGCATAAGGTATAATGATTTGCGTGTATGAGAATTGCACTTATCTTACCTCCATAAATTGGAAAATAAAAATAGAGAATTGTTCCACATGATTCCATGCAGATGGGTGCATATACCATTTTTCCATGTCAATTAGATGTCTCAGTTTTAGTTGTTTGAGAAAACTCTATTGGCACCAAATTATGTTCCATATCCTTTGCCAACATTTTCAATCTACTAGCATAACTTCTTCTCTTTCTCATTCTCCACCATGTTAGTGGAATAAACCTGGTTATCTCTATGGATCCCTAGAGTTTCCAATTATAGGGTAAACTAAATAGTCTTAAACAAGTCATCAGCCTTCATATGTTACCCACCAACAATGAGGACTAGTCTCCTCTTCCAGTCCCCCCTAAAAAAATTCTATTCATAATTTGAATAGTTGTTGGGTAGAAATCCTTTGAAATGGATTGATATATATATTTTGCATGGTATATTGTTGTTTCTATGTATTATTGAAGGGTGAATATATGAAATTGAAGCATGAGTATTGCTAATAAGTTTACCATTCCCTCATTTAAATTATGGGCACATTATTTCTATTCTTGTAGCTTAAAGGGCCACATAAAATAGCCTCGATATTTACTTAGTTCCCAGAGGACTGAAATTAGGGTTTTAGAGATGTTTGTAGGAATCCTTCGACCAGTGTGGACATTGCTTGTAACTCTAACCTGTATGGTACAAGTATAGAACAAAAAACCACAACAATATATCCTTTCCCTAGATGATTAATCTACTTGAATAAAATAACTCTTTTACCTTAGATCTGTATTGTTTGTCCATTTTTCACTGTTCTTCATGCGATATATAGTACCTGCAAAGAAGCATAAAAAAACAAGACAAAGGATAAGAGTAACAAGATAGATCAACAATCCATATTAGTGATGAAGGAATCTAATAATAAATGACTGATATTCACAAAAATATTATATGGGAAAGGGAAACACTTTTGTATTAATCAAATGAAAAGAGAAAGCTACAACCAAATCCTTGATGTCAGTAGCTTTGTCTCCACAAGGTATTTGAAACACTCACACAAATATTCACTTATACAAATCTCTTTGCTCACAAAACTCACTCAAATTTTCCTTAATACTAGATTTCAATCCAACAACATAAGGATGCTTTCTTTGGTCTCCCCTCACATAGTCCATGAAGCCTTATTTTATAGGCCAAGGGAGGCTCATATGAGATGAGATATTTTGTGAAGAGGATAGGGGGTGATCACTATGGGCTAGGAGGTTGAATTCCATATCTCCCTATCATATAGGAATATCCTCTATGAGAGATTTCTCTTGGAAGATTCTCAAAAATTCTCTTTTTTCCTTTTCAAGCCTACTGGCGCTTCTTGCAGTGAGGGTATGTGCACCAACACTCTTTGCCAAAAAAGTAGAGGTGTTGATGGATCCTATGGTCAGTGAAAAATGCATGCCATCCCTCTCTCGTGCTCTGTCATAGGAGGAAAGGTGTGCTAGCTAGTCCAAGAGTGGGAAACAATGTCCAAAAGAATCCCTGACCAAGTGGTTTGAAGGGTTTTAGGCATTAGTGTATATTTTAGGTGTAGTAGAATGGCCCTCAAAGTATGAAGCTAGAAGGATGTGATAGGTAAAATACTTTTAGAGACATCGATATGGTATTAGAGGAAAAGAGATATGATCTAACAATTGATATAAGACCAGTAACTAACTTATCTGACTCAATCATGGACGTGGACTGTTGACGACCCGATTTGTAGGTTGCTAAATAAAACTACAAGGAAATCAATAAAAGGAAAAATTCCAACAAAAAAGGCTTCGAATCAATCCCACGCAGAGACGATCCTATCCCCGAGTTGTTTGGGATGACTAATTCCAATGGATACAAGGCCTCCAATGGCACAAGGGTTTGTCAGATCAACTAGATCTGTTCTTAGGACAAGTAAGGGAAGATTCAAAGTAACTGATTTCCTAAACCAACTGCTTAAGATAACTTAAACAGGATTTAAAGTGGACTTGAGATTGGACAATTGCAAAAATGTGATAGGAAAAAGAAATTTATTATTCAACGTACAAATATGAAAATTAAGATTAATTAATTGAACCAAATTTAAACAAATATCATACAAAACATTGCAAATATTTTATCTAAAGGTAACAGATACACGACATGTCCAAAAGGAAAAAATAATTGACAATTTACCACCAGAGATCAATAACTAATCATCAGATGTAAAATATATCCTAGATCAAACAAAGACATTTGTTTAACATACATTCACCATGTCAACTGCGTAAATAAAAATCAATATGTAGATCAACACATAAATAAGTACAAACAATAATTAGCATTCCATAAAAATGGAAGAATGATTAGAATCCATTAAAGGCATTTAATGAACAACCATGAGACATAGCATAAAATAACTGCAATTTTATTAACTTGTAAAGAATTACAAAGTAAAAAAATCACAAACTTTCCTATCATGTAACTTGGCAGTCTGTTCTTCAGTATACTCCTAGACTTGATCTCCAAAGTTCCTCTTCTACTTGGGAAAACCTTTCCCTTTAAATAATATTACAAATTTTACAAAAAGGGAAAATTCCCAAGATGTGGGATTACAAAATAAACAGTTTTAAGATTTTCCAAGGGTGGAACACCACTTGGCATCTAAGTCCATCAAATATTCAATATCTTGATACTTCTCCTGCTTAAGGTGCACTTCCACTTTCAATATTTGGGATGCAATATCCCTCTTCTTGACTTTCTTCCATTCCTCAAGATACACCTTTGTCCTGACCATTGCAACATTAGGTATCTCTATCCAGATCGTGATTTCCCTAAAAGTGAGTTGGCTTACCCCTTGAATATGCTCCCTAGATGCAACAAATTTCCGTTCAAATTCCTCTAATTTTAGCTTAGGAGGAGTTTCCTGCTCAATCAAACCTAAAGAAGGAAACTCCAGAAAACCAAGCAATGTATTAGCATCATTCCACCTACATTTGCATGCCACTTTTTTTTATCTTTAATGATGTATTCCACTACATCACAAATGCCTTACCAGGTCTTAATTGTAACTTCAGTTTTCTTGGCCCAAATTTTGTCCTATATTGTCAAATCTTGTAGTTTATCTCTAATGTGTGTTTTCCAACCTGAAACACAGTCAAACGCATTGGCTGCTGCAATTATTTGAGTATGGTGGTCTTGCAGGACATCTGATTGTATTTCAAATGAATTGTACAATTCCTACATTTCACTAAACCATGTATACAAAATGATCATAGACTGATAGAATTGATCATTAACCCTACAAGCCAACTGCTTGAATTCTTCAGTTGATAATGTGGAAAAAGATGAAGCTGCTAAAGATAGGTGTGGTTCATTGAGATGTTTCTCAAGGGAAGCAATCTAATTGGCTTGTTGTTGATTGAGCTGATAAAAATTCTCAAGCTGACGCTTGATATAGTCACTTTTCTTTTGCAATTGTTTCAGTTTGTGTTCATGTTCTTGTTTTAGGAGCTAGATCTCTTTGTCATGGCATGCCTGAGATGCCACTAGATACTCTTTGTCTTTCTAGAGTTCTTATTCCTTGTTCAACATATCTTTATTTTGTTGTGACACTGAATCATAATTGGCCCCTGCAAAATCTCCCATGGGAGCTGCTGTATCTAATGCTCCTTGTTTTATGTCAGGGGAGTCTGTCTTCCAAATGACTTGATTTAGGGAAGGAACCTATTTAAGTGTGCCTTCCCTTGTCCTCTTAGTTCCTTTCTTCATTATTTCTTTGTCTTTATTACTCCAAAAATATTTCCCTAAGGATACAACAACGTCCTCACCAAACTGTGCCATTCCCTCAGAAATTGAAAGGGTTTCCTATTAGGGGGTGTTCGAGGGTTCAGATTGAAATTGAGAGACCAGGATTTCTACTCTAATGGGAGAAATGATCATGGGATAAATGGGAAAAATAGACACAAGGTATGAGGAAGAAGTGTGGATAGAGGTGTCAATTTGGGAAGAAAGAATTGTAGAAATGGAGGGGATTTCTAGTTGGAAAAATTGAATATGTGAGAATGAGGGAGTAGTATAGGTTGCATGGGGAGTCAATGAAATAGGTGGAGAGAGAGGAGGGTTTGAATTGGGAACTTCTCCCAATACTGGTGGGTCTTTGGTGGTATCCTAAAGAATGGGTTTTAAATTTAACTCAGAAAAAGAAGACCGGGGAAATAAAGAATAAAAAATACCTTCAGATAATTTTGTACCAGAAATTGAAGATGTCATAGAGGTGAGAATATTCATAGGGCATGTGGCAAGCCCAAATTCTTCCTCTAGGTCGCTATGAATTTCATGTACTTCAATTTTCGATTGGGGTGGAGGTTCAACCTAGTGGACTGGAGGAATCTATAGAGGCACTTGTTCTTGCAAAGAAAGTGGAGCTATTTTTGCTATATGTTCTTCTCTGGGAACTTGCTAAGGTATGTGGTCAATTTGAGTACCTGGTGCTTTTGGTACCTATACTTGTTGAAGAAAAAGCTGATTTCTCTATTTCTTGGGCTGAGGTTCAGCCTCTTCTATATGTGTCTGGAGCTGAGAATTGAGATTTACCAAAATATTCTTAAATTCTTCCCCTTTGTGCAGAGTTTCCAACATTTATGAAGGATGAGTCATGACAGGGGTTTCCATGACAACCTTACCCTTATAATTGGACTTGGTGGCCAAGGTAGAAGAAGAGCTTGCTGCCTTCTCTTTTGCTTCTTTCTCTATATTTTTCCTTTGAATATTTTCTTCTGTGTGCAACTTTAGTTTCCTGAAGTGGACGGTGGATTCCTTCAGGTCCTTCTGATATTTGAAGACACGAGGCTTCACATCTAGATCGGTGATCTTACCCAATGCTTCCTGAAAGTCAACAACTACTCTATAAATAGATTCATCTGGTTGATCTTCATGTGCATATTGAAACTTATCTCGTTCATGAGCAAAGAGACTAGCTAGATAAACCTTAGGGTCGTGCATTATTCTAAGGGCTTCTCGCAGATTCATAGTTGAAATATCTTTACCCAACATAGTTGCATGGGTAGAATTCTACAAGACAAGGGAATCTAGATTTAGTGGAAACTTAGGCCAAGATCTTCTTTTATGCCTTTCCAATTTTGGAAAAACCCCATCAATGACAGTTTGATAGGAAAATTCCTGTAAAAATATGTGGCCTGGAACTATTCTTGGAAGAAAATGCACAATGTTGCTTCCCCAAATTTTGATGTAGGAGAAATATTCTCCAACATACCAATCTCTGTGCAATGTAATCAATGATATGGCTCTCTGTGAAAATGCCGTAGAATCAGCCATAAATATTTTTTGATACATAGACCATAGGAATAGGTCACAAATATCATACACTCGGGGGTCAAAATTTTCCTCCCACATATCAGAATAGTAAATATGCACTGGCGAGGAATCCTTCTTCCAATTCCAACCTAGGGTGGGAAATGCAGAGGTGGCGCAGAAAACGTCCATTACATACCCTGACATGAAAAATGTTGGTTTTCTATTTGTCATGGTGTTCTAATACTTTTCAATTTCTTCCTTCAGGTTTACAGATAGAATTTGTGCCCAATTGAAGGATTCACCTGTAAGTAGAATGTGATGGGATGCTAGAAATCATTTGGATTTAAACAAAGAAAAATTTGTTGACCCATATAAACGACAGAACATGGCTACGAGCAATGAATATGATTCTATGAACCAAGAAATAGGATAAGAATTTCCTGGCGGAGGAGTAAACACAGCTGGATTTTCCATCCAGGATTTTACTACTTCCTCATAATTGTAGTGGGATATGGCTTCATCTAAAAATTTGGAGCCAAGGAGCTATTTAGGAGGTCCTAGTGCAAAAGCCTTGGAAAAAATGTCAGGGTGGAAAAAGGCCACAAAGGTACCAATATGGTCACGAAAAACACAGTCTTTGGGGTTAGCATGGTCCAATGCCCATTTAACGGGGTCTGTATAAGGCATAAACAGAGGTCTTGAAGCAATAAGATGGAGCCGTAAACTCCAAATTTTGATATAAGTAGGCTCGTCATGAGGAACGGTCGATAAATCATCATTGTCAAAAATTGAGTAATTCTTGACCAGTCTAGATGTAGTGTTTCAAAGACACGCCACTAGTATCTATGAATATTTCGATGTTTAGGTCTTTGCTTTTCTACTCCTGCAGAGAAGTTTTTGACCTTGCTTTTTTTGGTGTAGGAGATGCCATTTTTGTTTGAAATTTAGCGACCATATTTAAAATCTTACTATAGTTTTCATTTAACAAAATATGACTATCCTGTGATCTGCATAGCGGAAAGCAGAAGTCGGAAGATGATTTCCCCAAGACCTTGAAAAAAAGAATTTTCATGATCCGCCTTAGCGAAAAGAAAAATGTGGAAAGCAGAAAGGGCTAAAAAGAAAAAGGTGCTTCCAAAATCCACAAAACCAAAAAAAACAAGATTAATGAGGAAATTTTATTAAGTCAAAACATTATACTTACAACTTAAGGACTCCCATAAGCATATCATGATTTTAAAACCCAATTAAAAATTTCATGGGGCTCCCATTTTGATGGCT
>LPNX010000205.1:281439-295581 GCA_001517045.1 Pseudotsuga menziesii | reverse complement strand
CAGCTCCATATTCAGTCTCCATTGTTGATAATTTGCATGATCAATTGTTAATTGCTGTGAGTGAAATTAATCTACTGCAGGCCTGAATTTCTACACAAAATGGGATCCGTTGTAGCCAGCAACACAGACCAATACATTGCATATCCATGAAGATGACTATGTCATGGATACTAAGAATACACTGTAGATACATGACCAATAATGTTGAAAGCAGAACATGGCTACAGAATATACAAAGTAGATCCATGTTATTCGAACTCAAGAATGGACACAACCACCAAACATACAATGTGGATCCATGTCATGAATTCAAATAATCCTCTGTCACAACCTGAGGATAGGAACTTATCCAGATAAATTCCTAACCACTCGGGGTTTTCATTCCAATCCATGTGAATATATGTCTTGATGTCAAACATGGTAGAAACCACTTGATTACCAGTCATTGATGCATACTGTTAACAAGTGCGAGGGAAATCACCATTGATGTCAATGATACCTAAGGTATCTTAGTACATTCTCCCAAGTGTGAATAATGGTTTCAGAGTCGAACACTTGATAGAATATTTCAATCAGAGGTCATTGATGAAAACCTACTATCGAAAGCGAGGAAACCTGTCATCGAGGCATGCAAGATTCAAGGTACTTGTCTTGGGTTTTAAGTATAATTCCTGGATGATATGTTGAGGTTGACAGGAATCGAATCGTCAAAGGAGGGCCATGATGTTTCCCCCATCATCGACACCAAATATGGAACAAAAGTTGATTTTGAAGTGATTAAACAATCATGAAATTGACTAAGAGACGAACGAATCTGTAGGAAGGTAAATTTACTGACGAGGTGGATTGTAGAAGAGACATCCTTTGAACAAACTATGGCATGACAAATGACTTGGAAGCATTGAATTGATGAGACAAAAACCAATTGTAATGCAAGCATATGGCGATGCATTCTTTGAATTGATTCAAAGGAGTTAGATGACTCATGAAGGTGGATCGACTCAGTGACAAGCTAAATACCCAACTGTTTGTAAATGAAAAATATATACAAGTGCCATGTTCAAAGGTTGACTATGAGCTGCCATTGATAAAAATGAAAACATGTTTCCCATTCCCTTAATTTCCTCATCATAAAGGATGAGTTCCTCTTTTTGTTTTTACGAGTTCAAATAGGGTAACAAACACTCATTGTAGCTCATTAGATGATGATTCCATTCTCACATGTTTTACGAACCTAATAAAGGAGGGGTTCGTTCCCAGAAAGGGTCCTTCATAATTTAATTTCATGAGTTAGATGAAAGAAAACTCAATTGTCGTTTCATGTTTAGAGAGTCTGAAATGACCAAGAAGAATCTAGGGTGGATTTTTTCGTAAATTTAGTCCCCGAGGCCTGAAAAAGTGTAAAATGATGCCTAGGATAACTCTTCTAGCTACCATGAACTAGAGTGTACCTTTTTTTTAAATAATTATAATCAATATGGAAAAGGAATAAACTGCCATCGACTAGACGATCATTGAAATACTGTTACAAGAGTGAAAACATCAAGTTCGCTTAGCAATCTTTTTGTGTTTTAGGGTGTTATATTTTTATGATTTAAGAAATATGATCTAGGATCTTATCTAAGAGAATAACATGCACAGAAAAAATCAGAAGAGATAAGAGACACAAAGAATTTTCCTTGGGGAAACCATAAAGGAGAAAACCCCACAACTTTCTCAGAGATAGGATGAGCACTAATGGCAGCAGTAAAACCCAAAGACAGAAAATATGATCTCCACATCTGTTCTCTTTCTCACTTGAGAGATCTTCTCTTCTCTGATGCATGCACCCAGCGAGTGTGTGTGTGTGTGATAAATAGAGAGGCTAACTCTCTATTTATATTCTTTCGTTCACTTAATGTCCACTCCAACATGTCTGCCTCACTTAGCAATTACTTACCAGGGCCGACATCTCTAGGAGAGTCTAATAACCCTAGTGCCCCACAACTGTGGGGACTTTTCCCTCCAATCAACAAGGAGGGTTAACCTTAAATCAATTGTGGGGACTATTTCCCCGACTTACAATGGAGGCTTATCCACAATGAATTTACATGACTTGTTTACATTATTGAATATCCCGATCAGAACATCGAGGCATGACATGACTCAATTACATTACAAATACTTCCCGATAGAAACATGGGGGTACAATACATAAGATATACAAGTGAGTACATTTCGATGTTACAAATACATCAAGACTCCCTCTTAACTAGGAAGGTATTCTCTTGACACAATTTGTCAACACAAGTATTCTTCTTTGTATCATTTGGATCATCATCAAGTCATCTTCATCTTAAAGTCATCTTCATTTTCTAGTCATCTTCATTTTCAAGTCATATTCATCAAGTCTAGATCATCACTGGATCATCGCTTGATCTGGATCGTCACTGGATCATCATCAAGTCTGGATCGTAACTTGATTTGGATCATCACTGGATCATCATCAAGTCTAGATCATCACTTGATCTGGAGTATCATTGGATCATCACTTGATATGGATCATCAATGGATCATCATAATCATCACTACTTCTGCTATCTCAATCAAATGGTGCTATCTCTTCATTCTTCTCATCACAGGAAGTTCTACAAAGCCAACCATTTTTCATGCTGGTTGTAGGCCCAGCCTCCAGGTAGGTCTACAATGTATTCAACACTTATATCTGACCATGGAATGAATCATGTCAGAAAGGCCTTCCTAGCACTTACATCTGAACATGGGAGGAACACATCCAAGAACCATGTTAGAAAGGCACGCCCAACACTCACATCTGGCCATGGGAGGAACACATCCAAAACCCATGTCAAAAATGCCCAGCATTCACATCTGACCTCATCTTGTCAAAAAGGCTCTACACTTACATCCGACCTCATATAGTCAGAAAGGCATTGCACTTACATCCAACCTCATCTTGTTAGAAAGGCTCTGCACTTACATCTGACCTCATCTTGTCAGAAAGGCTCTGCACTTACATCCAACCTCATCTTGTCAGAAAGGTGCTATTAACCCAAAAATTCCCACAATGAGCTCTACATGAACTACACCACCTATAGACATCTACGTACAGCCCTCATTTGACCCCAGTTGACCCACACACCCTCAAGAAGGCTTAAAAATATGAAAAAAGGCTTTAAAACCCCTAAAAAGAGCCAAAATAGCTCTCATAGGGGCTAAAGCCTCCAAAAAGGGGCTAAAACCCCTCAAAGGAGCTTAAAACCCCCAAAAGAGCTAAATATTGAGCAAAAGGGGCTAAAGCCCCAACCAGGGGCTTAAAACCCTAAAAAATCTTGAGAAAAAGTATAAATAGAGGGGTGGGGGTCACTCTCAAAACACTCCTTCACTCCCTATCGTTATGCTGCCCATGTGAGTGACTTGAGACCATTTTCCTCTCAAGCCATTCACCCTCCCTCTCCTCCATTCATCCATTGAGCCATAGCTCCCCATTCCTAAGAGAGGTGCTCTCTCAAGATAGGGCATGGTGGCCCATTCCAACCAGAAGGTATACTTGTTTTCTTTTATGTGTTTGCTTTGGTAGATTGTATTTTTTCTAACAGTATTTGTTTGCAGGTTTATTTCTCATGTTTTGTTGTAGGTTCCCATTGATTCCTTGTAGCTCTTTTTTGTTGGCTAACAATTTCATGCAGGGTTCTGGAGCCTAACCTTGTTTGCAGGGTTCTATTTCATATCCTTTCTATTTTTATTTGCATTCTCATGGGAACCCTACCCTTTCATCCTATAGACGGAAGGGAGCCATTACTGCTCTGTAGCAAGGGTGAAAGCCTGACTACAGATTTGGCGACCATACCAGGTCAATCCCACAGGATCCCTGGGTTTTATTTCTACATTTTAAGTTTATTTTCCCTAGTTTAATTTTCTCCTCAATCTAGTTTAGATCTAGTTTTTCCTGCATTTTTAGTTACTGCCGAGCCTCCTCAAGGCTAAACCGAGCCCATTTGGCCACAGTACAGGTTACTGTCAGCTGGATCTAGCTCAGGTTTAAGAATTTTCCACCTTTCGGAGTAGGTCGCTCTTATCGGGCTGAAAGGTGCTACCAGGTCGCTCACTCAGGCTCGAAAGGTGCGACCAGGTCGCTCACTCAGGCTTGAAAGGTGTGACCAGGTTGTTCATTTAGGACTAAAAGGTGTGACTTCACCCTAAAAGCTAGATTGCTTTTGTTTACAATTTCTGAGCGACCCCCTTTTCCTGTTTTAGGGAAAATTTGGTGACCCCCTCCCCACATTTGCCCCAAAAAGAGTGATCTGTCTCTCAGATTCATATTTTTAAAGATTAGGGACTACTAGTGCGGCTCAACCGCCTCTGTCCATCAAATATGTGTCTATTTCCTTTTAGTATCTATTCATTTTATTACAACATGTGTAAATCAAGGTTAAATTAAATGGTTAATTGATTAATGAATCTGTTTAATGCTTGAATCAAGAAATTACTATAGGTTTCAATTCTTAAGTTGAAATTAACATCTTTCATAGCCCTTCCTCCTCTACCTAGTCATCACCCTTCGAGGTATTCTAGGATAAGATGAAGAGTGAAGCTCGTATATTAATAGGCACTTCAACTGTCATTTTTCTAAAACCACTAAAAACGGGTGACCTGGAAGGTAGATGGGGTGGATACCGATTGGGGTTTCATGACGTTCGCGTCCTCCCTGTTGACCGACCTTGCTTCCAAAGAGTGACCTAAGGATCTACGGATGGGCTTAGTCCCATTGTGTTGAGAGCCCAACACTCTTTCCTGGTTGAAGAGAAATACAAGTGTAAGGCAGTCACCTAGTCAGGTTCAGATTCAGATTCAGGTATGGCATGCATTCAAGTTTATGTTTACAATTTACTGCTATGTTAAACAATCTATTCACATTATAAGTTCTGCAATACAATCTCTGCGGACTATTCATAAACCATAAAATAAGCCACTAAATGTAACAGAAAGATAAAAGGAATACACACAAACCATACCACATAAAACAACCAAACTTAGTTCATGACGCAGAGCTAGCCTTTAAAATTTATAATTTACACTAATTCAATAATCTGTAGTATTTGAGGACATAATTCCCTGACTGCCTTAACCATGGGAAGTACTTGGGCTCAGCCCAAAAACTCATTGTGAGGAGTACCATGTGAACCCCAAAGTAGCTGGCTGTTGAGAGGAATTGCCAAGTGAAATGGGCAACGAACCCCACTGATTGACTAGCACTCCCATGAGGAAAAAGCCAAGTGCTGTCTTCTGGAAGTCTTGGTGGCTAAGTGACCACCTGAAGCCAATAGGAATCCATTAAAACTGGGATCCAAAATTCATTACCATATTTCACCACTTGACATACAAATCAGACACAATTGATCCCCCACGTTCTTCCTCATCCCTGAGAGGCGATCCACCACAGTTTGGGTCCTTGAACTGACACCATTGAGACCATTCTTGATGACCCTCTACACCATCAAAAGGCCACACAACCTCTGATTCAGACTCATAATCATACCAATCTGAGACAGACCTGCATATTGCACCATCTAGCCCCATGGCTAGTGCAAATCTAGATCCATTTTCCGGCTTAGTGATTGGCAGTGGACCCATGTCCACACCCCACACCACCACCAACACCCCTGCTGGTGGCCCCAGCATGGTTATGCAAATCATCATAAGCCAACTAACACCCCCCATATTGACCAATCAAGTTGTCCCACCTATAACACATGGGAGCAGTGTCCCTTCCACCCACACTGTCCCACTTGGCATGCCTGGGGGTAGTGGCCCTTCCACCTACACTACCCCTCTTGTCACACATGGGGGTAGTGTCCCTTCCACTCACACAGTTCCATTTACCACACTTGGGGGTAGTGGCCCGTCCACAATAGTGCCACAAGTACCCCCAGTTATGCAGGTGCATCATGTACCTACAAACCCCACCACCATTGTTGCCCCATCTCACATCAACCTTGGGTCAAACCTTCCTTTCATGGCACACCTCAACTTGCCTGACTTGGCTCGGTTAACAAATGACCCTATCCGCAATCAAACTTTTTGGCCTCCCATGCCAACCAAACTTCCCTCAGACATTCCCAAGTTTGAAGGGAAGGTAGGGGAGTGCCCCCAAAACCACATCATGATGTTTCACCTATGGTGCTTATCAAATAGCATCGTAGATGATTCAATCAGGCTCAGACTGTTCCAACGCACCCTCACAGGTGCTGCAACTAGGTGGTACATTGAGCTACCATAAGCCAAGTACCCAGATTTTAACTCCTTGGATTTCATGTTCCTGCAATATTTCCAAATCCCCGTTAGATATGACGAAGAGGTGGAGATCTTGTTATCTTACTGCCAGAATACTGCAACCCACATAACTGAACACATCCATGAGTTGCAGTGACGTCATAGTTTGTGGAAGATTTAGCTTGATGACAGGATCTTCCTGGATTGGTTCCTAAAAATTTTTTTACCACCTATAGCAAAGGACGTCGCATCAGAATGTCCCCAATCTGAAGAGGAGGCCATCTTGAAAGCCCAGCAGTTTTATCTGATCTATGGATAGTCTAGATACCTTTACACTATCATTCCAGATGCTCCCCGTGCATGCACCTCCTATCGGGATGTACTGGGGGCATCCCATGCTGCAAATGGCATCATAGGTTCTGTCTCTTGCCAACCACAACACCGTTCGACACCACCTGCAATACCACCACAACCAAGCAACACCCCTAGTGTTGCATACCAAAACCAAACTCCAGACTATGCAAGAATGATGTCCCATTCTGAAGCCACAACTTCTTATGCATAACCTACGCCACCTCCGCAGGCCTAGGAATTAGCTTGGCCGACACAGCAATACGTAGGACAAATTCCCACATTTGTGGCACCTGCACCCACCCAAGTCTACTATGCACCATCGGTACAAGCTATTCAAGCCCCTGCCCCTGATCCACCTGCTCCATTGGGACAGGTGTTTGCATAGAAAAATCGTCCCAACCAGCCAGCCCCCAATAACCAACAAGGGAAAGCCAGGAATAACTAACTCCAGAACCAAGGCAACAATCAATTGCAGGGAGGCGGTCAACAACTAAATACTCCCAACAATGTTGGGGAAAAATGGCTAGCCCAAAATCCTCAATGACCAAATGCACTGAGATGTAATGCTCCATTGCGTACAAACCAACCATGCACACTATGCGAGGTCTATGGGAACTACACATATGAGTGTCCCTTCATGGGTCGCGCTAAGCAGGCCACTAGGAACGAGGTTCAACATGCCACCAATACAACAGACCAAGCCCAACCCAACCTGACACCACCAAGACCTCCTCCTATGGTGCTCCAAAACCCATTACCAGTCCAAGGACTGGTGGCAACTACACCCCCTCCCCAACCCAATCCCAACACACCAGGGGCACCTCTGACGACAAAAACAGGTGTTCACCACCTGCTAGTTATGACAACTGAAGAGGTCAATTTACATACCAGACGAAATCAGTATGGAACCAACATTGAACTTGCTGACACATTAGTGGCATCTACATCCAAAACACCCAATGCACCTCTTCAGTTACCCCCTTTCCCTCCGTGCCCCCCCATACGACGGGTTTCCAACAATGCCACGGCTAGAGCTGTTGTCAGCTATAGTATCGTGGATGATTTGGACCAAACACCTATCATAATGTCTATTCTTGAGGTACTCAAAACTTTCCCAATGTAGCAAAAAGCCTTACTAGCCACCCTTGGTGTTGTAGACCCATCTGATGCCAAGTTGATCACATTCGACATACAGAATGGAGAACCACGGATGCCATCAACCATTGCCTTCCAAATCCCGGTGTCTATCCAGAATTTGGTCATGCACCGGTGCATAGTGGATGAGGGGGCATCCACGTATGTTATGTCTGCCCTAGTCTAGGAGAAGCTTGGATCCCCAATTCTTCAACCATCATCTACTACTCTGCAGGCTTATGATGGCCATCCCACTAAAGCCCAAGGAATCCTCCCTCATGTCCCCATCACATTGGATGGGAAAATAGTTCTGATTGACCTAGAGGTTGTCAATGCTTAGTTGGACTATAACCTTATCCTTGGAATAAGTTATATGTATGCCATGAGAGCCATAGCATCAACTATTTTTTGTCTCATGATGTTCCCCCACAAAGGGAAAATTGTGACAGTTGACCAACTGACTTATCACCATCCGCAAGGGCTAACGCCACCCACCAACGTTATCCCTATGATCAACACCATTGATCCACAAGGGCTAACCGCACCCACCAATGTTATCCCTGTAGTCAACACCATGGTTGACAACATACCAGCCTTCCCATTGTTGAATGTGGTCCCTGGGTTGTTTGTCGATACCAGCATGATGACTTCTTTCCCCTTAGTGTCACCACCACCAACACCAAATGAGACTGCGGACTTATGCATGATATCATCTAGCGCTGCTACACCCAAACATCAACCGCAGCCGCAACCCCAACCGCAACCACAACACCATCCACAACTGCAACACCATTAGTAGCCACAACATTATGCGCAGCCACCACCACAACCTCATCCCCACATGCAACCATCAGGGATTTATCTGGGCTCCTCCCCAGTCCACACAATTCCCTTCCTCTTTCCAATGCCTAGTGTCATAAGCAAGCCAGTAATGGCTACATTAAACTTACCCAATTTTACATTGGGAATTCCCATGTGGTACCTTAATCCACCAACCCAACCACCAATTCCCTAGGTAGTATTAACCCCTGTGCAACCCATTGCGGTCGAATCTCATCCTCCACCAGGCCCGCAAAAACCAACCACCACACCCGCACCTACATCGCCCCACCCAAAAAGGGCCATGGGTAAAAATGTGAAAGCTACCATTGAACCTCAACAAATCCCACCTTGTGCCTTTTGCAAAGAACAGGGCCATCCAACTCAAAACTGCCCTGAGATTCCCATAATCCACACGTATTTGGATGCCATGGATACAACGAAAAACCTCCCCGTGGTTGAACTCCCAAGTGGGCCGATAGTGAGAAACAAGTCATTGAGAACAAACCATGCTTGTGCCCTTTGTGGATTATATGGACACTATTCTCACCATTGCCAAGACTTCTCCAAGTTTTGAATGGCTTTATCCAACCTTTGACAACATTCCCTTGAATTTGAGATCACTCTAATCGAAGAAGTTCCCCCCCCACCTCCTTCTTCGGACACCATGTCCATTTATATGATGTCCAGTTCTATAGACCCTTCTGTCTCCATCATCATTGACGGTCCATCAAACCTATCTCTTCGTTGCTTCTGCAATGATGAGGAGATACTTGAAGCCTTAACCGCCCCAGAATACCCATGGGACGACATGCACCATCGGTCGTTCTTCCTCCCTGAAGAGCTTGTGTCATAGTCTGACCAGTTTTTCATGGAAACCAAAGATTTCATTCATGGGAAAGTTGACTGGTTCAAAAATCCCATTCCGGCACTAGACACCTTCGAAGAAGGGAACATGGCCAACATCTCACCAACCATCAAAATCAACATCTCAACCAATCTTGAGGTTGTTGAAGAAATCATGCTGGTGACGTCCTGCTCCCTGGAAGAAGTTGCTGCCTACAAAGCTCTCTTCCAAGAATTCCACAACATCTTTTCCTGGTCTTACACTGAAATTTTCGGGTTGGATCCATCCATCATGGAAAACCACATTGACACATGACCCGATGTGGCCCCCTTGCACCAAAAGCAATGGCCCATCCATCCCTCCAAAGCTTCTGTGGTCAAAGATGAGATTGAGAAGCTGCGCACAACCGGCTTCATTTACCCCATTGCATACACCACTTGGGTTTCTATTCCTGTTCTCGTGAATAAAAAACAGGGTACCATCACTTCCGCAATCTAAATGGGGCGTGTCCCAAAGAAAACTTCCCAACACCCTTCATCATTCAGATTATCGATGCATGTGCTGGACATGAGGTCTTTTCCTTCATGGATGGATTTTATGGATATAACCAAATCTAGATCCGGAAATAAAATCATTACAAGACTACATTCACAACCCCATGGGGAACATTCACCTATCGAGTAATTCCCTTTGGTCTAAGGAACACTGGAGCCACCTTCCAGCATGCCATGACACACTGTTTCCACGACCTCATCCACATCATGTTAGTCTATATTGACAACCTCATTATGCGATCACAGAAGCAAGCACAACACATAGACGACTTGCGGAAAGCCTTCCTCTGATGTCGCAAGAACAAAATCCACTTGAACCCTTTCAAGTGTGTTTTCTACGTCCCAATGGGACATCTCCTAGGGTTAATCATGTCATACAAAGGAATGACTGTTGATCCCCTGAAAGTCCAAACCATTTTCCCTCTAATGTCACCTCTTTAAGTGACACTAGTTCAGCTTGTAATATAGTCTTGTCCCTTTTTGTTTTACACATTTTTAAAACTGAGTCTTATGTATTGTTTCCCCTCATTTCTCTAGATGGATCCTACCTTAGACCGGTACATTGGATTTGCTGATGCAGCGAGCAGATGGTCTCCAAACCTCGCCTCGACTGCATGGGTCATCTACTCCCCATCACACGAGTTGATCCATATCGACAGAATATGTGTGGGCAGTGCGACCAACAACCAGGCTGAGTACGATGGTGTTAATGGCCTCTTGGCTGCCGCTCTCTAGTTAGGTGTTCGCCATCTCGATGTCTTCTTAGACTCCCAGCTTCTTGTCTTCCAGTTGAACAACTACTACTAGATACATGATCCCTGCCTCTTTAGAAAATTCCTATGCACTAAACAGATGATTAGAACATTTGAATCCATTACATTCACACATGTTCCCAGAAACCTCAATAGTGTAGCAGATCAAATGGCTAATGATATTCAAAATTGGCACATTCATAATCGCATATAGGAAACATATAAACACAACATCATGCATAATCATATATAAAACACACACACAAGTGTAAAAATACATCATCTAGGCATTGCATTTCACATGATCATAAAAAGACTTACATATAAAACCATAAAAAGTGCATCCACGTGTGTCAAAAATATATATAGGTAGATAAGTCACATGTCCAAAATATGTCCAGTACAAAACAAGAAGCCACATATGCTTTCTCAGCTGAATATACATAGCGATGCAAAAAATACTAAATGCACCAACGCACTAGGGGCAGCCCCACTGGCTACTAATCTGACCTAGACTCATCATCTTCCTCAGCAGGAAGGTCCCCTCTCGCTTCTCGACGAAGGTAATCGTAGGCCACAGCCATTCTCCTCATCACAAAGGTCCACTCTAGAGGAAAACTATGAATAGTAGCAATCAGATCATTGTTCAAATGCTACTAGCTGTCATAAGAGACACCATCAGCAAGCCGCTCCAAATATGAAAAAAAATGTCCACCTCCCACCGTCTCCTGCAAGGTTTCCCCGCAGGAACCACTGCCTCTGCAATAGCAACCAATCACCTCTGATACCCGGGCGATGGGCAGGGACCAACATCTGCATACACAAACAAAGACACCATCAGTCTATACATATAATCATCAACCAACTCAACTACACTATGTATAAAGCTGAACATAAAGACATCACACATACATACCAGCTGGTCCCCAATCCTGACCAGGATCTCGGGGAATCTTAGGATCCCGATGATAATCCATACCCACATAAGGGTACTCCTCAATAATCACTAGGAGCTGCCACCACTGCTCAAGAAACTCCTCAGTGAAGAAGCGTCCCACTCTACCGACACCCTCTCGTACCATCATCTAGCACCACCAACACATCCGTGACTCCCAGAGACCACCATCCCGCACTGCCTGGTGTGGACGTAGAGTATGTACTTTCTCAAAAATGAAAACACATAAGAAGGACCCAAAATAAAAGTCTATCCCAGATGCCCTCGCATTGTTCAGCTGACACCGAATAGCCTGCAGATACATCTGGGCCCACCCATAATAAGTGCCCCTCATAGCATGCTCTACCAACTGCAGGTTCCCTCTAGATATCTTGTGGCTCCCCGTGGAACCCAAGACACATAGTAGTAATGTTGCCACTGCCCACGTCAATAGGTCCTCAATGTCACACATCAAGATGTGTGAGCCATGCACATATGCAATAGCGTAGCAGTGCCTATCACACAACTCCTCCAATGTCTCCCCCCGAGACATAACTGGTGCCAAGTCACCAATAAATCCCAACATAGGGAGCCTAGTAAAGAAGTATACATCCACTAGCGTAATCTCAATACGCTGACTCTGGAAGAGGAAGGCCTCCTCCCCAATATCCCAAAATCTTACCAACATTTGTAGCAACAAACACAAGCTCTTCATGAGGGGTATCTATATGAACTTCAGTAAACCATAATGAGCTAGTGTAGCATGCAGATTCCAATCCCACAAGGCCGCCTCCTAGAGGTCTTTATAGTCTCTCTCACGCCACTTAATCTCAGTCATCTTGCACAAGTAAAACACAGCTATCAACCACTGCTCTCATAAAAAAATGTCACCCAAGGACCAAGTCGCACATGTTTGGCCAAACAGAGTGACCAGGTCACTCGAAAATGCCTCATAGGTGCGACTAGGTTGCTCTTTTTCCCTCGAAAGGTGCAACTTGGCTCATTGAAACCCCAACAAGCTCATAGAGGCCCTCTGGGTGACCAAATTGAAAATGTAAACCACTAAAAGGGATAGATTTGGCAGGAGCGCTTACCTGCAAGTCGCGGAACTCGAAACCACCGGTCGGAACATGAGAAATTAGCAAAAGAAAATATAGGGCCCACCTCTCCAACTCTATAGTGAATAGTGACAATGACACTTCACAAAGTGGTCCCCACCCTTATATAGGCCCCATTTGACCTATTTTCTTTCTTTCAACACAATAGGACCATACGGAGTCCGTTTGAGATGCCGTTCATGCCATTGGTTTCAGAATTCCTCCCTCTATATCCTTATGAGACCATCGTCTCATGTTTAACAAGTAATTTTCAGTACCACTTCCCAGAATTTACCTTGATTTACGAGCCATAACATTGTGATGTGTTATCCAACTTTTTGTACCATAAGTTGGGTTACCTGAGGAGCTGCCAGTTGACAGACTTGTTCAAAGTCTAATTCCAGTGTATCAGTTGATCCGTCTGCTTGTCTAGCCAATATTGGCTAGTCACTTTCATAGTTGAATAATTTTGACCATGCCCCCGCAGGGTTTGTAATAAAATGTGCTAGTAGGATATTTTTGAGTGGTTCGGTCTCCTAAGACGTAGAATTGCAAATAGGGTATTCCAGGGAGTTTTTTGCCCCTGACAAGTATGCTTCGCCTTCAGCCGAGTATAATTGACGAGGTTTTCTCCCGCTTCCTCCAAAGCTGGAATGCCCGATGTTGAATTCTGGGCCTTGGGGGGTTATTAGAGCCCAACTGAGTGTTATAAGCCTACTAGACATTATTTAGATAGATCATGGTCATGTCCTAAGTCATCTGGACACATAAAAAAATTTCGAAAAAATCTTTTTCGAACAGTGAAAAATTATTTTTTAAATTTTTAATTAATTTTCCTAAGTTTTCTAGGTTAATTTTTCCATAAATTAAATGGAAAAAACCCGTTCATGATCCGGACCCAGAATTCAGTGATTGAAGGCTCTAACCTTAAGCCAAAAATCATTCTTGATCAGCCAGCTAGTCAGAACCGAAAAAATCTTTTTCAATCGGACACATAATGCCTTTTTACTCAAAAACGTCAGTTTTGAGTAAAAAATGATTTTTAGTAAAAAAATGATTTTTATTAAAAAAAATGATTTTTATTAAAAAATGATTTTTATTAAAAAAATGATTATTTTGGAGAAAACTAAAACTCTCCAAATTAATCCAATTTTAATAAAATAAAAGGCTAAATGACGTCTCATGGAACACTTATGATGATTGGAGTTATCATAACTCAACTTCAGTCATCATTAAGAGAGCAATTAATTTATTATCAGTTATCACACATGTCATCTCCAGCTAAAGATGAGATGGAGAGCTTTCATTGGTCCGGTGATTTGATCGAGGTGAAGACTAAAGCTTGCACCATCAGTGGGCTTCCCAAACCTAACGGAGGCTT
>LPNX010000205.1:212895-273826 GCA_001517045.1 Pseudotsuga menziesii | reverse complement strand
AGCAAAGATCACAAGCAAAAAACTCTTAAAATATACCAAGAGCACTCGCATCACCTAACATTCACTAGCTTGATTTCTAGACTTGTGTTTAATTCTCTAACGCATTTCAGCTTCAGTGACTCCATAAGGCACTGGTCCTTTTTAATTTTCATAATCATATTATTTGATCAATGGTCTATGGTTTATCGTAATTTCTTTCTTTGAATGCACTATTAAAGTCTAGAAATTTTGCTTATCTTTGTAATCTCTTGTTAGCAACGTGGATTGCTTGTGATTTAGTGTCATATTCATAATAAACAAACACTTCAAATCATAATAACTCCTAAACAACACCCATCCGCATCCGCAACTAATCAAAACACTTTAACAACTTAAGAGCCATAGAAACTCTTTTGTAGGGACTACCCCCCTTGGCTTCGTTGGGAGTTAGCCTAAACAGAGGAGCTAGGAGTAGGTGACAGTACCTAGCTCTGTGCTTTCCCCCAAGGTCACACCTCTCCCACTTTCTCAAGGGAGGAGACAGCTTTCGGAAGATTTATGCTGCTGGTGTGCAATCGGTGGACAACATGATGTAAGTGTCTTCGGACATGTACTTGCATCGCGCTTTCTTACCGCCACTCATGTGGGTTTTTGGGCCACCGCCAATAATGCACATCATTTTGATTTTTACCATATATCTGTCTAATCAAGCCACCCCACCTTATGCAGATCTCTAGACCATCGTCCAAAGGACAGATCATTTCCTTTGTATGCATTTGGCATATAACTACCTCCAGACTTGCACTCACATCACATGTAGTCAAGTCCATCAATCACAACTCACACATGACTCTCCTGACCTCTGTCTAAGAGCCACCTTAGTTTTTTTGCCTCTGCCGCACCAACCCGTGTACCTCTGTCGTGATCTATCTTGTGCATGTATTGGTATGTTTAAGAGCCACCTGGTCCATCCATACTGCATGGATGACCTTTGGACCACTGTCCACTGTCCCGAGATGGGGCACCAACTGTTCCACCAAAATTAGTTGACCATACTGGAGTTTCTTTTAAGCTCTTTTGTGACTCCTAAAAGAATGAAAAGATGGCCGAGCACAGTTGCTTCCTTTCCCACTCATTAAAGTATAGGAAATGGCATCTACATCATCTTGTTTATCTCCTTTTGCAAACCATGTAGACTACCACATGAAAAGGACCACCTTGGCATATTCAAGCCAAGACCATTCCCATCTGCATACTTTTATGCTTTCTCAGGAAGAGGGGTTGAAATTTACGAAAAATCTCACCATGGGTTGTCGTTAAGTTATTTTCTAGCCTTCTCATCAAGAAAATATCTCCGAGCAAACTTGGTATCATTCATGCTCATAAAAGTATCTGAATGACTGTCCAGACACTATAGGTTTAACCTTTTCTGGCCTGATTGGACTACCAACGGTAAAAAAGTCTCTCATCCCCTAAAGGATGGGTGAGCTCTTTTGTGTATAGTTTTATCCTTTTTTGGGCACAGGAGACTACCAATGAAAAATAGCCCCCACTGGAGTCTTCTTCATGCTTTCAGACTCTCTAAAATTGAAATCACCATCGACAATTTACTTTCTTGGGCTCACAAAAAATCCATGAGATCGTACCACAACGGTGTCTTTAGACACCAGCCCACAGATAATAGTTTGGTAGCATTCCCTCTTTGGGTCTCCTTTGTTCAGAGTACTTTGCAATGTGTCTTCCTTGGATCCCATCAATACCAAAAGTATCTACCTCCCCCAAGAATTTCCCATCTGCAGTGACATTCCCGGTATTACAGCTATGATCCCTTTCCCATGAGTTTGTATCATTTGCTGCCGAGTCCACCCTACTGTCATACTCTGAACAAAAGAAGTTTGAGTCCACTTGTAATGCCCTGGTTTTGACCCCGTTACATTAGATGTATATGATGTATATATTGTAATGATCATGGTGTGGAGCTAAAGGCCAAGGCCCTGCCATTGATCGGTAATGCTATGTTTTGGATTTAAATTGTCATTGATGGTATATCGGGGCATGCGGCATATATTATGTTGCCCATCATGTAAATATACATCTATAATAAAAATAAACACAACCAGCTACGGTCACGACAACTAAATCGAATGGGGCATGATTTTCTAAGGATAAGGGGGGTGAAATATTTAACCTATGGGCCAATGGGGAAAAACCAAATGTCTATGAGAAAACCCATCAAACTGTCAACTACCTTTCTTGTCTTTTTCCCCAAATCATTTATTTCTTCCAGAATGTGGTTGAGTTAGTTATTGCATGGAATGGGAAGAGTATGGGAAACCAAATTCGAATTGGGCAGAGACCCATTTTTGAAAAACGTGTTCTGAATTCCTTGGCAAGAAAAATGTCCAAAAACGTATGCCATTTCTGCTATGCATCCACGTTTTTCAGTTTCCTCACGTTTTGGGAGCAGCTGGAGTTTTTCCTGTGTTTTTCCCTCCACGTTTTTGGCTGTTGGCTTCATTTTTCCCATGGATGGGAGGTCGTTTTTGTAGTGCCAGGGACTGGGTTGTCTTCCTCACATTTTGGGAGCTGCTGGTGCATTTTTCCATTCATGTTTTTGTGATTTCATGTGTTTTTACCATGGCTAGGAAGAGCCATTCACGCTTTTGGCTGTCTCACTGACTGTTGGTCTCACGTACAAGCTATTTGGGGCGTTTTACCCTGCTGTGAGTTGTGCTCACTGATAAGCTTCAAGACTATGTGTTTTCCCCCATGTTGTGAGCCATTTCTTGCTATTACATTTGGGGATGTGTAATTCATTTTCCTATTTAAGCTGTGATAGCTAAATTGGTTGCCTGAGTGCAATGGTTGGTCTTTGGACTGTGTGAGGAGTGAAGATTTTGGGCTTTGGTTGCTTGATAAACCTGGTGTTATAAACCACACAGACAAAACTAGAGGGCTGGCCTTCTTCTCCATCACCCCTGAATAGCACTAGAAGGGAATGCAGGTCCTGAGGGACTGTGTAGCAGAGAAGGGACTGATTCCTTGTGTTGGGTGTGGATGGGTGTCTTAGAGGTCAGGCTAGTTTTGGTGTGGGTGTTCTTGGCTCTGTAATGAGCTCACCAGCTTAGCAATTTTCCTTCTCCAGCTCCTTAATGGCCTGATAAACCCAACTCTATTGGCTTGGCTGTGTGTTTTGGACATCTTTGGCTATGTGTCAGCCTGCTAGTTCCCTTATTCCTTGGAGAATCATGCCCAGCTCGGGGGTGGCAGCATTGTTGAGAGATTCATGAGCACGCTAGCCTATGGTTGGGTGGAACGTTGCAGCGACGTAGCTGGTTGCGGAGCAAAGCGTTCATAAGATAAGTGATCTTGTGTATTTTACATCTGCAACTATATTTCTATTAATGAAAATGATGAACATGTTGAAGAATGCTTGTCTAAATGCATGTTGATTCCGCTGTGCAAGGATAATTAATTATAGCTGTGCATAATCTACAATTGTAGTTGTGTATGTTAAATGAATTGGATTTAGGAATGTTATACTACAATGCATTCTCTCTTTCAGCATTTTGTTTTATGAAATTTTAAGCCTATACATGTTCATGGGCGGTTAGCCCGGTCTGATAGAGCAAGTAGATCGTGTCCTCTACGCTGGTCGGAGGCATGGGGACATGACACCACTAAACTCCCTTTTCCCCTATTCAATTCCTTCCCTCCCCCTCCCCATTCAGTGGGTTAGTCCTCAGATTTTCTCACACCTTTCAAT
Source organism: Pseudotsuga menziesii (assembly GCA_001517045.1). Taxonomy (NCBI): domain Eukaryota; kingdom Viridiplantae; phylum Streptophyta; class Pinopsida; order Pinales; family Pinaceae; genus Pseudotsuga; species Pseudotsuga menziesii. Next base: position 270,081 of record LPNX010000205.1, on the reverse strand, counting down.
TATCTCCCTTAAGCTTCTGGTCAAGGAAACACCATTTCCTTGACCACGGGCATGTCTCCCTCTATCGACGACAAAACATGTATTCTAGAGAATAGACCTAGAGGTCCCTATCTCCTAGTTTCATTAACCTCATTGATGAGTTCCTTGGACCACATGAGAGGAGTCCTTAGCGCCTCTTGGGATGGTTGTTTCTCACATGCTCGACTCTAGCTACATCATCGCACCATTGAGATTTGTACAGGCTATTGGTCTATGCAGTGTTTGGTCGAAGACCCTGGATGTCACCTGGCTCTAGCACATTGATGAGCCTATTTGAGGGAACCCAACAGGTTCATGTCCCTTGTGATTTTTTGGGTTGTGTTGGAGATAATGTTCAGAAGCCCCATGAGTGTTTCTATTAAAATTTATGATTGATGCATCATACTTGTACCACAGAGACTCTGACTCTTCGTCAGTAAACTATGTACTATTCTAGATCCAGCAGACCATCAGTCATGAAGATATAGCATTCCATGAGAATGCCATGGGTCTGATGTAGCAGTTCATCAGATCAGTATTGTATTCAGCCTCTCATTGAGGCAACCACTATTGTAACAATAGTTGTACATGATCGGCTCTTGTATTATAGATCTTAGATCACATTATTCTTTTGACATCGTTACGAGCATGGGGATGCCTGCCTCGTCCATATACATGTCACACATTATTTTTATCTCACCCATTGATGGGAACCATATTAATACAAAAACCAAAATCCACCATGCCCCAGCCCAGGAAGCACCACCTCTCCCCAAGAAAATCCTATGATGTATGTTGGCCATAGAATGAGCTCCTACCCTCACACATCAGGGGGCAATCTGTTAGCCCAAAAAATCCCACAATGAGCTCTACATGACCTACACCACCTAAAGACATCTACGTACGACCCTCATTTGGCCCCAGTTGACCCCCACACCCTCAAGAAGGCTTAAAAATATGAAAAAAGGCTTAAAAACCCCTAAAAAGAGCAAAAATAGCTCTCATAGGGGCTAAAGCCTCCAAAAAGGGGTTAAAACCCCTTAAAGGATCTTAAAACCCCCAAAAGAGCTAAATATTGAGCGAAAGGGGATAAAATCCCCAAAAAGGGGCTAAAGCCTCAACCAAGGGCTTAAAACCCTAAAAAATCTTGAGAAAAAGTATAAATAGAGGGGTCGGCGTCACTCTCAAAACACTCCTTCACTCCCTATCCTTATGCTACCCATGTGAGTGCCTTGAGACCATTTTCCTCTCAAGCCATTCACCCTCCCTCTCCTTCATTCCTCCATTGAGCCATAGCTCCCCATTCCTAAGAGAGGTGCTCTCCCAATCTAGGGACTGGTGGCCCACTCCAACTAGAAGATATACTTGTTTTGTTTTATGTCTTTGCTTTAGTAGATTGTAGTTTTTATAACAGTATTTGTTTGTAGGTTTATTTCTCATGTTTTGTTGCAGGTTCCCATTGATGCCTTAAACTCTTTTTTGTTGGATAACAATTTCATGCAGGGTTCTGAAGCCTAACCTTGTTTGCAGGGTTCTATTTCATTTCCTTTCTATTTTTATTTGCATTCTCACAGGAACCCTACCCTTCCATCATATAGACAGAAGGGAGCCGTTCTTTCCTGTAGCAAGGGCGAAATCCCTACTAGAAGCACTGTACTTACATCCGACCTCATCTTATTAGAAAGGCTATGCACTTACATCTAATCATGTGGGAACACATCCCGCAATCACATCAGAATGGATCTGTACTTATATCCGATCATGTGGGAACACATCCCTCAATCACATCAAAATGGCTCTGCACTGATCATGTGGGAACACATCCCACAAACACATAAGAATGTCTCTGCACTGATCATGTGGGAACACATCCCACAATCACATAAGAATATCTCTGCCCTTACTTCTGAACATGTGAAGCTCAAGCTTCCACCATGTCAGAAAGGCCAATAGACACATCAATTCCCTTTGGAGGGAACCTTGATCTGGAGAACACCAAGCTTCTCCCTAAAGTAATCAAACTTCACTCTAGACATTTCTAGCATAGAATCACATCATTGCTGATTATGCCCAAGGATAACCTGCAAGCTTTGCCAGGAGCTATTACATCCGAGGACAACCTACAAGACCATTTACATCTGAGCCACCTATGAGCTTCGCCAAGATTTTATGCTTAGACAACCTATCTCACCGGCTATGCTAGAACTCCCTCTTTCGATACATATTGATCTAGATCATTGCTCCTCTCTGCATCATACAAAAATTCAATTTAGATCAACCAAATCAAATAGTAGTTTTCAAAGGAAACATACTACCTCCCAAATAACAAGTGGCAACATATTTTGCCTCAGCTGTATTCAGTTCCATGCGGGATTCCATCCTTCCAAACAAAGAGATCACACTTGATACCATACTGAAGTAGCACCTCGAAGTTCTCTTCCTATCAATGGCACTACCTTCCCAATACAAATCCACATAACCCTACAGGTTAATCTTCTGATTCGTCTCATACTTGAGCCCATAATCAACTGTACCCTTCAGGTACCTTACTACATGCTTTGCAACCATAATGTGAACATGTCTCAATGTGTTCACAACAAAGTAAATATATGGTCTCATATTCATCAAGTACATCAAGGAACAAATCATCTGACGATACATCATGGCATCAACCGTCTCTGATGAAGAAACACTCAATAGCTTCAGGTTCAATGCCATAGGTGTGGTCATGTCCTTGCAGTCCATCATCCTGAACCTCTTTAGGGTCTCTACTGCATAATTCCCTTTTCCTTGGGAGATTCCATCCGCATTCTACCACACCTCCATGCTTCGAAAGTAGTGCATCATATCTGAGTCCTTCATCTCGAACTCGGCAGCAAGTCTCCTTCTTACAACTTTAATGAGTTCCTCTTCTCTGTCAGGAACAAGTCATCGACATATAATAGGAGCATCATTGGTCTTCCACCTTCAAACTTGAAGAAAAGGACGTTGGAATCCGCTTTACTCTTAGTAAATCCTAGAGTCATCAGTAAGCTATCGATCCTATCATACCATGTCGAACCTTGAGATCTTTTGCAGTCACTCCCTCTGAAGCGGAGCATCATTATCCCTCTGCCTTTCGTACTTTATGCATTGAAACATCCTGTACTGGAGTGACAAGAAGCTTCCTCTACTACTAATACTCTATGTATCTATCTAGGGTCACTGGATGCCAAGATCTTTTATCTTGAAAATGTTCTTCTTGCACCCATCTATGAGCTTGTCGTCCTCTATAGGATTTAATCGTCAACCTTGTAGCAAAGGTTAGGATCTTCATCACTCTAGGTGATCTTCAAGCTCCTCATGTATGTGTTATCCCATGGGTGTCTTCTGATATCGTACAAGTCCTTCTTTAATTTGCACACATGAGTCTGCCTATCATGTGTCTTAACTTCTGGTGGCTGCAAATGTCTCTTCATAGTCTATGCATTCTTTCTGTGAGAAGCCTTGTGCTACGAATCTTTACTTGTATTCCATTAACTTATCATCAGGTCTTGATATCGCATCTTAGACATCATTCTTCTTGAACTGGTACTCTCCTTCCCTTTCTTCTTGGATACTTCTTCATAGCTGGAAGGTTCTACATCAATGATGTCACTGCATTCATCATATTATTCTTCATTCTTGGATTATTTCTCGAACTGTCATCACTTGTTCTTCGGAACAAGTCTCATCCTTCTTTTCTTGTAGGTGATTGTACATGATTTTTCCTACAAGTCAAATGCATTTGTATGGTTAGAAACATTTCATAAGGCATATTCATAATGGAAAAATTATTATGCATAAGTATATGATCATGCAACTATTTTAGCCAATACAACATTCATCCATATCTGACGGAAACTTTCTAGATGCCTTCCATATCTACCAGGACAACATTGAGATTATGCACTAATCCAATATGTCAGCAAAGAGGTTTCATTCTAGATTAGTAGCAATGGAGAGTTGTATAGCACCATGAGCTACTTACCCATCGCATGCATATTAGTAGTATACTGTCATTAATGCAAGCATTCTATCATGCACAATACATCAACTGAATATAAACAAATGCATAACAAAACAATATCATGAAATGACAATTAAATACTTATGTTTATTTGTTTCGTGGGTAGACTCCTTCTTTTAGCTTCATCATCTTCTTCATTCATAATAGCATAATTTCTTATCCAAATGCTGAATATGGATAAGAGGCTCTTCAAGAATTGAGTTCTTCATATTCCTCATCACTTGAGGTATCTTCTTTGAATCGTGAAAACTTGATCTTCATTTTCTCCCATCTTCTTTTCTCTTATTATGAGTCAAGCTTCTTCTTGTGTGTGCTCTTCCTAGAGTCTGCTGAAAGTAATCACTTCCTTTTGGCACACATTCCTTTAATGAATGAATTCCATGATCCTGGGAGGCCATTCAAGGTGGTTATCACAACTTCTGCATTCTCCACTTCTTCTTCTACTGCTTCAAGTTGTTCTTTGATTTGATAGGCCCTTGTAAAGTATGACTGTATGGTCTCTGCATTCTAGATCTTCACATTCTTCAACTATTTTCTCAAAGTCATCTTCTGATTTATGTTCTTGCCTTAAAATAGCTTGGTTAAGGAATCAAACATCTCTTTCGGTGTCTTTAGGGAAGACACTTATGGAATAAGGCAATCCGTGATTGAATTAGCAATGATATTCTTGGCCTTGACCAAGTTCTTCTTGTGTAAGGCTTTAAACCTCAACTCCCTCCGGAACTGGAACCTCTCTACTTAGGTAGGTGTCCAATTCATTTCCTTCAAGAGCTAGTGAGATCCTATACTTCCATGCTTGGAATTTGTTAGCCTCACCAAGCTTGTCATCAAGCTGGTGTGATTAGTCATCTTGAAATGAGAACCTCAAATGTAAATAACAAAAGATTAGATCTTACTGATTTGAGGTGTCTGTCCTGGTTCTGGAGCCGGTTGATCTAGGATTTGTCAGAGAAACCCTAATTTTAAAAAATTGGAATCTTTCAGATATGATTGGATATAAAGATAGACCTCTTCAAGGCGAGCTTTCCAATCTACTCCTTTTCTAAAAATAGTGGAGGGAAGCTCCCGGAACAGGAAGCCCTAGTTTACCATTTTCTTCTGCAGAAATGCTTGATACTGTTTCTGCGCTATCTCCAAAATTACTACTCCTATGTGTCTAAAATTTTGTACTCTAGTATCCTCATCTGTCTTTTTTCCAAAACCACATGTTTCATCACAATTTGTTTCACCAATTGGCCATTATGAGCATTTTCCCAAAGTGACCGGTTTTAGGACTGTTTAGCATAGAGAAGTTGTACGGACTGCCATGTGTCACTGTTTCATCTTTGGGGTCTGACACTTTTACCATAGAAATTAACATCTGTGCCCTTTCTAGAACATATTGATTAATTTTATTTGGACCTTCGTAGCCCGAGATATAGCAATTATCCCTAGATGTCCTGTTTGGGGAGGAATCCTGGGAGAGGATGGAACGCTAACTTGGAGGAATCATATCTCCTAGAATATAGCAAATATGAGGAAAAACATGGACACAGTGTACATCAGGAATTTATCTTCAACATGTGAAAGTTTAGGAACCTGAGCCATCTCCAATTTCGAGATATAATGAATCTACCAAAACTATCAATTTCAGTATTTTAGGGTTTTTCAGGCCCGGGGTCAAAGTAGGGCTTGAATTTCCTGGAGTTTCACCCAACCAAAAATCTTGACCCAGGTTTCTAAACTTTGATTTTGATGAGGAGAGAAATCCTATGCCAGGTTCACTAAAAAATTTCCCTTTCGTAAAAATCCCTAATTTCCCGCACCAAAAACTGAAAATACCCAGAATCAAATTCTGCTTCGACAGAAAGATGTGCCCTTCAATGGAGAGTTATCCTAGCCTTCTTTTGATAATGGATTGTGGAGAGAGACCTAAAAATTAAGAATCCCTACCTTATGCAGCTGCACAATGTCTTCTTCTCAGGTTAGCTTTAATACCATGTTAGATTTTTATCATTTAAGCAATATGATCTTGGATCTTATCTGAGAGAATAACATGCACAACAAAACTCACAAGAGACAAGGTACACAAAGAATTTTCCTTGGGGAAACCATAAAGGAGAAAACCCTGCAACTTCCTTAGAGATAGAATGAACACCAATGGCAGCAGTAATACCCAAAGACAGAAAAGATGATCTCCACAGCTATTCTCTCTCTCTCTCTCTCTCTCTCTCTCTCTCTCTCTCTCTCTCTCTCTCTCTCTCACTTTAGAGAGCTTCTCCTCTCTCACTCATGCGCCCGAGTGAGTGAGTGTGTGTGTGATAAATAGAGAGGCTCACTCTCTATTTATATTCTTTCGTTCACTTAATGTCCACTCCAACATGTTGGCTTCACTTAACAATTACTTACCAGGACCGACATCTCTAGGAGAGTCTAATAACCCTAGTGCCCCACAACTGTGGGGAATTTTCCCTCCAATCAACAAGGAGGGTTAACCTTAACTCAATTGTGGGGACTATTGCCCCAACTTACAATGGAGGGTTATCCTCAATGACTTTACATGACTTGTTTACATTATTGAATCTCCCAATCGAAACATCGGGGCATGACATGACTCAATTACATTACAGATACCTCCCGATAGAAACATCGAGGTACAAGAAATAAGATATACAAGTGACTACATTCCAAAGTTACAAATAAGTCAACATAGGGGCCTGAAAAGAGCTTAAAGATGACTCTATAAAGGGTTCTCTTTTTCATAAACCAATTTTAATGAGTCTGAAAAAGAAGAAAAAGTATACTTGATACCTTTTAAATAGGTTTTAACGAGCATGACAAAGGTATAAATGATGCTCAGTACTTTTTCATCTTAGCTCAAAGTGTGAAAAAGACTAACGAAACTCATTTAACATAGCTGTGTTGCATCATAAATGTCACCTGAAATATTCAAAAATCAAGTTATGATCAATTTATTATAAAAACTATAGAAAATGAATGGTAAAAACCCTAAAAATTAAAACAATTGTATTTAATAAAAACCATAAATTGCTCTAAAAGGGGTGAATAGTGAATATTTTTACCATTTTGATTTTTTACCATAGTAGAAGAGTGAAATTGGTGAAAAAAGGATGATTTTCAATTGAAGATTCTGGGAGTTATGGATCGTCTCTGCTTGAGTTGCTTAGACCAGGTAGGAGCTAAACCTCATTCATTTTCTTTCATGGTGCATTTATTTTTAAGTTTTTGGGGAAATTTCCCAAAGGGACAAAGCGCATTCAAGATGGTACTTTTTTCCCTTTAGGGAGGTGCATCGGCACACCTCTTGAAAGAGGAAAAGGCATCGAGGATGCTCTGTCATCAAAGGGAAATGAAGTTGATGCTATGTTCTCCTGGAGGAAGTGCACTAGTGGCCGGGGCATTCCAAAAATATAATAAAAATCCAACCCTATGTTGGTTTTTTCTCTTTTTTGAATGATTCCAACTTGCTTCTAATAGGCGTTTAATTGTTTTTTGCAAGAAAAAAAAGTGACAAGATGGTTATATGGAAGGAGAGGCCACACAAATTGGATGACTTGTAAGTGAGTAATTAACCAATGAATTTGAGGTCCCTCCATGAGTGTGGGATACTCAAGTTGTTCAGAATACTAGGAATGAGAGTGTATGTGAGTTTACTAGAAAAAAGGATTCTGTGGGATCCAGATCAGCAACATTTTTTGGTTGTCACTCACACTTTAACAATAGATGTGGAGGAAATCTATTTCTTGATTGGTCTATCCCATAGGGAAATTCTATTAGTATTGGAAGGACAATGAGGTGGTGAGAAATTTGTAGATGAATTGACCAATGACCATTGCTCGATGGGGATTAGCTCAATATGTGGGAAAATTCCCATCAAGCACATAATAGACAAGCCTTTGAGGACTTTGTCCTTCACCATTTAGAAGGTTGTGGGAACCATATCGACTCACTTGACTACATGGGCCCATATGTTGTATGCCATAGAGTTGTTGCAACTAAAATTTCCACTGATGCTTGAGCACCCTTCAGAGAACTAGGTCAGGGATTCTTATGATGGTTTTTTTATAACTTTGAGAGTGCCAACGTCGATGCATTTTTTACTCCCTTATGATAGAGCATTGAAAATTTTTGTCTATTGGAAATAGTTTTCATCGTTTCTCTTTCCCTTTGAGCAAAAAGCATCGGCGCTTTTCCCCTTGAGCAAAACGCACCAGTGGACCTGAAAGAGGAAAAAAGAACATTTGAGAAGCTTCTAGCGAGACCCCTCATGGAAGTGGTTCCTATTAGCTAGGGAGAGGTGGAATTCACCCTTCTCACCCATAGGGGTATTCTCCTATCCATTTCCTAGAGAATTGTGGAAATTAAGCCCAGGTGTTAGAACAATTACACTCACAACAATTGCCAATTACACATGCAAATTACTCACAAAGGAGACTGAATAATGGAGCAGAACACTAATCTATATTGAATAAGTGTACAATATCCAACCTTGTGAAGCCATAGGCTTCCAAAATAAATAATTACATGAGGGATTCGAATGCATGAAGATGCCATTTGAATCTATTCAAAAGCAGGCTTACTAAATCTAGGCAAATCCCCTATAGGTGCATAAAGCAGTTTACAAAACTGTTTAGGAGCTCATGAATTGGAAAAATAAATTAGCCAATATAATAGTGGATGGAAGGACAAATCATACATGCTTTTCATAGGAGAAAACAGTGGAGGATGTGGAGGAAAAAAAACAAGTTAACTTCACCTAGTCAAACTTTCCCAATTTCCTTAAAACACTGAAAAAGAAGGCAATAAAGCAGAAAAAGTAGACATGCGCTAGGGAGGCCAGGAATAAAGTAGATTTGATTCTAGTAGGTTTCCCAAGTGATCCATGACTCAAAATTAGCAAGTTTGACCACTATGGATGTGTAGAAGACAACTTGCATAAGGTGGAATATGGAAACTAGGAAAATAGGACAAAAATGGATTAATTAATGTCTAAGGTAGCTAACTATGGGTTGATTATTCTAATACCTCCCCTTAAGCATGAATTATGAGTAATATATCAGAAAATTATAGGGCCTAGAAACAATACGTAGTCACCCTTTACATACTGCATGTCCATTTAACCAAGGAAAGAGGCAAAAACCCAGTGGGAAAATCCTCTCTTAAACATGGACGGTAAAACAAAATTTGGAAATCTTGTCATCACTCATGCTTCACAACATGATCAGCAATCCCCAACAGTGATTTGAGATTTCTAAAAGTCTTCTCACAAAAAACTTTGGTGAATATATCAGCTACTTGTTCTGAAGATGAACAGAAGAGTAGGTGAATGGTGCCTTCATGCACAAGCTGTCTGATGTAGTGCATATGGATCTCAATGTGTTTGGTTCTCTGCTTCTGAACTGGATCATTGCAGATTCAAATGGTACTCTGATTATCATATTAGATAGTAGTTGAGTATTCTGATTCAAAACCACACTCTCCAAGTAACCCCTGCAACCATAAACATTGAGTTGCTGCATTTACAACTCCTCTGTACTATGCTTCTATAGATGAGAGTGCAATGGCACTCTGTTTCTTGCTTGACCAGCTGATTGGCCCTTCTACAAGCATGAACACATATCCTGATGTTGACTTTTGATCTGTGCTGTCACCTGCCCAATCACTGTCAGTAAACCCAATCAAATCAAGATCAGATTTAGCTTTATAGAAGATCCCATGTGTCCTTGTTCCCTGAACAAAGTTAAGGATCCTTTTGGCCTCTTTCCAATGGATCTCATGAGGCTGATCCATGTATCTAGAAGCCACACTTAATGCATAAGAAATATCAGTTCTAGTATGTGTAAGATACAACAAACATCCAATCAATTGCCTATACAGTGTATTGTTTACCATAGGTGAAGAATCAGCTTCTTCAAGCTTCACTCCTGAAAGGAAAGGAGTCTTGCTTGGCTTGCAATCCTTCATTTTGAATTTGTTCAGAAAATCCAAGGCATACTTGGACTGGTGCACCTTGATTCTAGATTTGGTTTGAGCAATCTCAAGCCCAAAGAATTGGCTCAATAGCCCCAAATCTGTCACGCAGAAGGCATGGTTCATTGCATCCTTCAAAGAAGCAATTTCAACCTTTGAGCTTCCTGTAATGAGAAGGTCATCAACATATAAAAAAATTATCATTAATGAACTATTAATAAAATTAAAATATACATTTGGATCTAATTTTCATTGAATAAAATTCAGTGATAGCAAAAAGCTATCAATCTTGGCATACCAAGCCCTGGGGGCTTGCTTAAGCCCATACAATGACTTCTTTAGCCTGCACACAAGAGATGGGTTAGTAGCAAATCCTTGAGGCTACTGCATGTATATATATTCAATGAGATCTCCATTCAAGAAAGCACACTTCACATCCATGTGATGTATTTCCCATTGCTTTGAAGCTGCAATGGCTAAGGCTAGCCTGATGGAGTCCATCTTTTCCACTGGTGCAAAGGTCTCATTGTAGTCTATGCCATGAACCTGTGAGTAGCCCTTGGCTACCAATCTGGCCTTGTACTTCAGAGGTGAACCATCAGCAGCAAATTTTGTCTTGTACACCCACTTACACTGAACTAGCTTCCTCCCTGGGGGAAGGTCAACCAACTCCCAAGTGTTGCTCTTCTGGAGTGAGCTGAACTCTTCCTTCATGGATGCTTGCCATATTGGATATTTTGCTGCATATTCATATGTATGAGGATCTGATTCAACCATCAGATAGCATTTCTCAGCAAACATAGGATCTTTCATGCATAGATTACTCTCAAATTGAGATCTAGTCCTCCTAGGGTCATTAGGATTTCCAGCTAGTTCTCCAGCTGCATGAATGGTCTTGGCTGCCCATTTTGGCCTTGTAGGAATGTTAGGATTTGCAATAAAATCATCATTATTAGACATATCAGAATCAGCATGTTCAACTATCTCTTCACTTACATTCAGAGGTTCTGGTGGTGAAGAGGATTCTCCAACTTCCACTGCTGCTAGGGGTTCTTCTTGAATTTGAACACACCTTTCAATGAAGGATTTGTTTGTGCTCAAATTGATCAGATTGTACCCTTTTGAATATTCAGAGTACCCAACAAATAGACACTCTTGTCTTTGGGGCTGCAAAGCCTTCCTCTTTTCTGTTGGAATTCTAGCCCAAGCCCTTGAGCCAAAAATCCTGAAATGGGTCACATCTGGCTTGTGCCCACTCCATGCTTCGAAAGGAGTCATACCATAAAGCTGTTTATGAGGCACCATATTCTGGATATAGGCTGCATAGTTGATAGCTTCGGCCCAGTACTTTGGTGGCAAAGTCTTAGCCTCCATCATGCATGTTGCCATCTCTTTCAGTGATCTGTTCTTCCTCTCAGCAACACCATTCTGCTGTGGTGTGTAAGGGATAGAATGCTGCATCTAAATACCTACATCTGCACAATATTGAATAAACTCATACTTGACATACTCACCACCATTGTCATATCTGAGGACCTTGAGTTTCCTCCCAGACTGGTTTTCAACCAAAGCCTTAAAGACTTTGAAGAGGCCAAAAACTTCAGACTTGTGTTTCAGGAAGTAAACCCAGCAATACCTGGAAAAGTCATCTATGAAATTCAATGCATATTTGGCCTGACTCATTGAAATATTAGGGAATGGGTGAGCAACATCACTGTGGATAAACTCAAGAGGTGCAGGGGTTCTCTCATGACTAGCTCTCTCAAATTTATGCTCTGGGTGTTTTCCTAGGATGCAACCTTGACAGACTCCTTGGGAAAATTTAATCTTTGGTAACCCTATGACCATTTATTTTTCACTAAGATCAGAAATATACTTGTAATTTAGGTGGCCAAATATTTCATGCCAAAGCTTGCTTTCCTCATTAGCATGAATCAGAAGAGCAGAGGGGTTTGAGTAGGGTAGGAAGTGTGAGAACATGTATACCTTCGAAGTATGATTTGCAACTCCTTTTGCAATGACTTTACCACTTGATATATCTGTGATATCAAATTCATCAGGGGAGAATATGACCTTCTTTGGAGGCCCTGTGTGGGTCATCTGATACACTGATAAGAGGTTAGAGGCAAGACTTGGAACATACAACACATTGCTGAACTTACCATGATCAAGATCAATCCTCCCTTTGCCCAAACTTTCAGTGAGAGAGTCATCTCCTAGTACTATTGGTGGACCTTTCAACATGTCAAGCGAGGTGAATGCCTCCTTGGTTGAAACCATATGTCTTGAATCTCTAGAATCAATGATGAAACTAGGTGAGCTTGATGTGCCAGCAACAAATGCATGAACTCTCTCTCTGTCTTCTGAACTTGATCCTCCTTCCCTCTTCATTGAGCTGTCTGGAAGGGAGATGCCATTCTTTTCCAGGAGTTGGTTCAGCATGTCTATTTTCTTCTTCATGCAGGAGCTCTCAGAATGAATTCCCTTACTGCAGTATGCGCACTTGCTCATTTCTCCTTTGTTCTTCTTCTTCTGGTAGTTCTTCTTGGAACCTTGAGGCTCCTCCGGAGACTTGTTCTTGTCTCTCTTTTGCTCAGGTGTATTTTTAGCTTTCTTCTTGATTTTTGAATCCACCCTCGAATCTCCAGCAACCAGATCTTGGTCTTTGGATGGTTTGATGGTGCCCATCATCACCAATTTATCTTGTTCTTGTGTGAGAGATTCCATGAAATCTGCAAGGCTAGGCATCTTCCAGGCTCGAGTTATCAACTTTGCGGCATAGAAGGTCGAAACAAACACTAAATAGTTAGGGCCAAGCTTTGAGAGTATGGCCAATACCAGCTAATCATCCTTCTTTTCGATCCCACATTGTTTTAGCTGCAAAACAAGTGCTTTGAACTTGGAAAAATAGAGTTGCAGGGATTCAAAGCTATTGGGACTCAGGGAGATCAGTTCATTTTCAATTTGATGTCCCCTTATCTCATCTGCCTTTCCAAAAATATCAACAAGATTCTCCCATACTTCATTCGGTGATGTCAATCCATCAATATGGAAAAGGAGTTCTCTGGATATACTCAGACACAAGAGACCATAGGCCTCATCCCTCCTGTTGTGCCATTTTATCTTCTCTGTAGCTGCATTGGGATCTGCTTCTGTTGCCATAGTCACTCAATATAGGCCTTTCACTCTCAATAGTATCTCCATCTCTACTTTCCATTCAAAGAAATTAAATGGAGTCAAGATGATATTCTGAGATTGATCCATAGCTCAGAAATTGTCTCGTCAGTCAGCAAAAATGCTCCCAGTCAATGATGTCGAACCTGTGAAACAAATTGGAAGGAGAGAAATAAATATACAAAGGCTCTGATACCATGTGGAAATTGAACCCAGGTTTTAGAACAATTACACTCACAACAATTTCCAATTACACATGCAAATTACTCACAAAGGAGACTGAATAATGGAGCAGAACAGTAATCTGTATTGAATAAGTGTACAATATCCAACCCTGTGAACTCATAGGCTACCACAATAAATAATTACATGAGGGATTTGAATGCATGAATATGCCATTCAAATCTAGTCAAAAGCAGGCTTACTAAATCTAGGCAAATCCCCCATAGGTGCATAAAGCAGTTTCCAAAACTGTCTAGGAGCTCATGAATTGGAAAAATCAATTAGCCAAGCTAATAGTGGATGGAAGGACAACTCATACATTCTTTTCATAGGATAAAAGAGCGGAGGCTGTGGAGGACAAAAAACAAGTTAACGTCACCTAGTCAAACTTTCCCAATTGCCTTAAAACACTGAAAAAACAGGCAATAAAGCAGAAAAAGCATACATGCACTAGGGAGGCTAGGAATAAAGCAGATTTGATTCTAGGAGGTTTCCCAAGTGCTCCATGACTCAAAATCAGCAAGTNCAACTTGCATAAGGTGGAATATGGAAACTAGGCAAATAAGACAAAAATGGATTAATTAATGTCTAAGGTAGCTAACTATGGGTTGATTATTCTAACAAGAATATCATCACATGTGGACCCTTTTTGGCCTATAAATGAATCCTTTATGGAGGGAGTGAGGGAGAGACCAAGAGAGCATCCTTATGTTGTTGAATTGAAGTCTAGTATAGAGGCAAGTGTGAGTGATTTTGTATGTGAGAGAGCTCTGTGCGAGTGAGAAGTGTTGGAATTCCATTGTGGAAGACTTGAAGCTAGAAACACCAAGGCTTTGGTTGTAACTTTACCTTCCTATTTCATTAATACAAAATCATTCCTCTTTCCCATATTTGATTTGTGTCAATATCAATTAAATATTGTTGGATTCCTTGATCACTAGCATAGATTGCTAATTTATATTGTTACTCTCATCTTTTTTGTCTTGTCTTCTTGATGCTTCTTCATAGGTATTGTAGATCGCATGGATAACAGTGGAATGAGGTCTAAGACTTGCAGACCTGAGTTATGAATGTGATTTTCATTAATAGATTAACCATCTAGGGAAAGGATATACTACTGTGGTGTTTTTTTCTACACTTGTACCATACAAGGCAGAGGAACAAGCGGTGTCTACACCGGTTGCATAATTCCTAAAAACAAAATTGGCAACCATACTAGGGAAGGATTGATCTAGTCATATCTGGGGTAGATCCAGTCATATCTAGAGAAGATCCAGTTACATCTGAAGCAGATCCAGTTAGATCTATAACTGTTGGTAACATTCTCACTTGAGAAATTTTCATTCTCTCTCTCAACTCTTTTGGATTATTACATTGAATGATCCACCTTATGTTTTTTCAGTAATTTGCCTCTGTCAGAAGTTGTTTTTTCTCTTCTATCATTCCAGCTCAGTCCTTTTGGTTTCTTGGCAAGAGATCAACCTTTTTCATTTTGTGAATTCACCGATTCACATAGGCAAAAGAGACGAAGCGTCATTCACCTTCTAGTACCTTCTTCACCTTGGCAGTAAGTGTCATAGGTGCCTCTTCTTAGTTACCAAAAAGCACTGACCTCCTAACAACGCTCTAGTGCAGCTACTCATAGTGCGCTAAGGTAGTTACCATACTGCCTTAGAGCATACAGTTTTGAAAATTTTGCTTCTCTAAAGTTTTGCTGTATGATTTGCTTGTTGTTTTCCTATTAGATCTGAGTGTTTGGAAGTCTGATCTCACCCATTGAGTTCCGAGTTAAGATTTTTCATCATTTAGGAGTTTGTAGCGAAAAGGATTTGTGATTGATTTACAAATTTGGATGCTTGACTAGCTTAGCTCATTCTATGAATTGTTTGTAGTGGAAAAAGAAGATATGTAGCCTCTCTAAAATTAGTTTCTTACAGCAGTGTTATACTATTTCTTTTTTGAAATCATATAAAAAATACATAAAAAGTTAGATAACCTGTTTTGTTTGCATGAGTTCTCATAAAAATTCTCTTTAAGAGTGCTTAAGAAAAGTTCATTTATGATTTACATGAGTACTTAGGAAAGAAGGTTTTTGTGACTTTGATTGAGAAAGTTTCAGTTTTGATAAACATTAGAGGCTCTACTTCTTTTCTTTTTTCAAAGATTAGTTATTTTTTATGGTGAAAATATTGTGTGTTTGAAGATATTATCATAGATCTTGAAGTTTGGTTCATTGAAAGTAGCATGGCATCTTGTCGTTGTCGTTTCATGCCTGCACTACATCTCAGGGACTGTGTGGTTCTTCCATGTACCGTCAGTATATAGAATGACCTTTCACATACCCTTTAGGTATATAGAAAGGTACTTCACGTACTCGGTTGTATATCGAAGTCCCCTTTCAAAAAGTTGTTCATTAGACAACACTAATACAAATTTGAGCTCCCACGTACCTTGCATATATCAGGAGACCCTTATAGGATTCCTTAACCAGATGAGCACATCATTTTGGCCACCTTGTTGGAGCAATTCACTAAGAACAACACTCATGGAGCTAGTACGCACATTCCATCCAAGTAGTTGGGTGTTCATGAAAGGGTACGGTCCCAATCCTCCTTGTCGCATTTCATTGTTGGACCCTGCGGTATATCGCGAGTTGTGACAACTTGGAAATCCTAGTGAGGAACCAACTATTATAATCCCATCCTGTCATTTAAGTTTGCTTGTGGCCTTAGCTTGCATAGGTTTGTTTGTGTGTGTTTTGTTCTTTGTTTAGAGACCTAGAGTAGAAATCTTCAACCAACACTCTAGCTGGTTTACCCACAAGACGTTCTTATAGGTTATAGGGTTTACCACTTAGCTCTCCTCCCATCATGGAAGGAAATAGAAGTGAAGCCACTAATCGCCCTGATTTTTTTTATTCTCATGTAGAAGATACCCCAGTTACTGGGACTAGAGAATATTTTTCTATTTATGATAACCCTTTGGTACAACTTCCACCTACGACTGATTCAACCTTTCACTATCCAATAGAAGGTCAACTCAGCACATCGGATTGGGTATTTAATCATCCATCGAATAACAATATAGGGGTGGAATTTGGCCCAAATGCTCCTTTTTGGAAATCCTCTTTAGGCCAATCCATTGCTGAATATGGCACTACTACAACTGAACCAAAGCCCTAAGTACTTACCCCTGTAAGGAAAATCCTTATGAATGCTTCGTCGAATGCAAAATTATTCTAGAAATCTATTGAGCATTTATGGAGTAAGGGAGATCATTTATGAAGGAGGATTTTTTATTCTCTTTCCCACCTTACAAGAACAACCCCACCTAGATATCATGCCCTTTCGACACCTCAAGTGGTTCCTATCTCAAGGTCACATACCCCAAATGTGGTTACTCAAGATCCATGTCAAACCTACACCCCCAGCCCACCAACTCAAAACTCTCCATCAGTTTCCACTTCTCTAATAGTTTTTACACTTAGAGGGCATCCCCCAGCTCAAGTTTCTTTACCTTCCAGAGGAACCTTTTCTAGTATGAGGAAGAATTTATCAATGGGATCACCAGTAGTAAATACCCCTCCTCCTAATACCAACACGGTTGCACCCTCTTCCGGTCAAGGAGGACCTTCATGGGTCTAATCTGTCATCATTCCACCTTCTTGGGGATATAATTATACCAAAAATAAAAAACCAATGGTCCATCAGATGTATCAACCTACAGCGTCAGCAACTGTATATCCTAGAATTCCCTACTGTAGGAATGATTATGTCCCTTAGGGGAAACCTAATTGGTCTAATGGTCTACCTTATAGAGGATCCTTTGTAAACATTGTTGGAGTCTTTGGAGGTCCACCCAGAGGCCCTCCTTCTAGAGGACCCCTTAGAGGACCTGGAGGATCTGAAGGACCATCGGGAGGACCACCACTGGGAGGACCACCACCTGGATGACCACCATATTAAGGACCACCTCTTGGATGACCACCTTATGGAGGAAAAACACCTAGAGGACCACCACCACCACCTCCTCCTGGAGGGCCACACCCTAGAGGACCACCTCCCTTAGGTGGCCCCTCGCCTGGCGGACCTTCTAGTGGGTCTTCTAGAAATCAACCACCCAATCAACCAGCCATGGGGGCATCATCCATGCTCGTTTATCAATATTCCTATGGTCCTACTGGTCCGCAAATTCCATACCGGTATTAGAAATATCCTCAACCTAATCAACAATTGTCATTTCTGGCTACGTTAGATCTGCAAGATTTGTCTAGATTGATAAACGATCTGATTCACCATGATCCCTCCTAGATGACAATCCCGGTCAAGTTTTCATCAGACATACATAAGTTTGATGGTAAACCTGACAAGGATCCCAAAAACCACATGATGAATTTTCATCTATGGTGCTCATCAAATTCTCTGATGGATGGTTCAATCCGTCTATGATTATTTCAAAGAACCCTCACCATAGTAGCTAAAAAATGGTATATCAAGCTATGCCAATACTCCTTATGGGATTTCAATGCTTTAGCAATGGCATTTTTAACCCATTTTCAATTACCAATTCGGTATGAGACAAGTACAGATCTTTTAACCTCGCTTCACCAAACTACTTCCACCCACATCTCTGATCATATTCATGAATGGAGATGAAGATGTAGGTTAATTAAGGCTCCCATTCCTGATCAATTACTAGCTGATTGGTTCACGAAATCTTTACTTCCCCCCATTGCTAGGGATGTCTCCATGGGAGGTGATGTTATGGAGGAGCAGGCCATTAGCTGTGATCAGTACCTGGACTTGGTTTATTCCTATTCAGGCACCTTATATGACTTAATCCCTCAGACTCCTTGCACTACATTGGACCCCTCAAGACTTGAAATGGAACCACCCACCGATGGCGTTCTTGGTTCAGTTGAGACACAGTCGATGACAAAATTCATGAAGAATCAAGATCAACCTGCCACGATAGCTAGTCAACCCAGTAAACCACCCAAAACTGCATCCTGTCCTATTGTTTCCACTGAAGTAAATTCGGTTCAATCCACTGAATCTTTAGGAGGAAAAACGAAAGGTAAAAATAAATATAAAAAATTTGATAACCAATAGGAAGGTAAAACACAAAATCCTGATACTAATTCTAAAAACAAGAGAAAGGAAAAGTTTACCTTCCTAATTTGTGGAGGTGATCACTTTACTAAAGAGTTTCCTCCTTGAGAGGAAGTTAGCAAGTGTTTAAAAAACTCACCCACCTCGACAGTTCTTAATGACCCTTTCCCCATCCAGTAGCAATTGTTTGATCATCAATCCTTACATGGGCCTTCTTCATCCAACATTGATGATGTTAAAATGATGTTGAGTGAAACAATTCACCTTAACAAAAGATCTCAAAGTTATGACCCTCCTCTGGAAAATAAAATTGATGATGTTCCATATGATAAACTTTTAGGTTCCACCCCTCCTCCAAGTAACGTTCTTCATATTGAAAAACCTATTCCTGATACAATTATTTTCCCACCTAAGAGTACCCTTCAAAAGTCCATTCTTAATCCTAACACATGTGCTGCCCAATACTATAATATCATAGAATATCTGGCCATGGAAAACTGCGCTATTTTGGCTCTTGAAGTACTCCAAACCTATCCTACATAGTAAAAGAATTTATTAAAGACCCTTGGAGCTTTAGATCCTGAAAATAGTAACATTATCACTTTCAAGTTGGATGATTTCAAGACTAGGCTCTCACATCAGTCGGCCTTCTAGTTGTCCACAAAAGATGTTGGAAAGATCATCTATCATACCGTATCAAACGAGGGAGCCTCTACCTCACTTATGTCTTTGTCTTGTTGGAGAGCCATTGGTTCTCATGAGATTAATCATTCACCCACTACACTGAAGGCCTTTGATGGTCATGGATTTCAACCTTATAGATTAGTACCATCTCTCTAGGTAGAACTAGGGGGGAAATCAATTTCCATCCATGTTGAAGTCACGATGCTCCTTTGGATTATACTATTCTTCTCGGTCGAAATTGGTTCTATGCTATGAAAGTTGTTGCTTCATCCATTTTTTGGATAGTCCAGTTCCCATTCCAAGGCAAGATTGTTATGATAAATCAGTTAGATTTCATTTCACCAAATGTTATTTCAAATAATGCAAACAATGTTCTGATTCTAACAACCAAGCAATATCAGAATATTGGAGTGGGCCTTATCAAATATTCTTCACTCATGGGAATATTCTTGTTATCCAATCCTCCTCCCACTTCGTAGTCTGCGTCAATGAATATGATTTCTACTTCTATTATTGATAAAGGAAATTCCATTGTGGAATCAGTATCAATGAGTCCTTTTTAGGAAGCATACCATTCTATCCAAACCACCGGTGACCTCACCATCAACAATCATTCGTTGGATTTAGATCCTTATCACCTACCATACTGGCCATAAATCCCCCTCGTCTCTAGATTATCTTTCACATACACTTCCCTTTGACGAATCCATCATGGAAGTTATGTCCCTAGACGAGATGCTTTGGAAAGATCATCACCATCGATATTATTTCCTTCCCCCTTGCCATGTGGTAGAAGAACAATTTGCATCAACGATTTCTTTTGATATAGTCATTGATCCTCAGTGTCCAATCCTCACTTGTAATGTCAAATTCGAGGGTAATTTATGCAATAATACAAAAACCATTCCAATGGATATATCAGTCAAAATTGGTATTTCAAAGAACATTCAAATAGGCCAGAACTCTTCACCTTCATAGATACAGTCCTTTATGGCCTTATTCAAGGAATTTAGAGATTCTTTTGCTTAGACCTACGAGGATATGTTATGGATAGACCCCTCTATTGTAGTACATGATATTAAAAATTACCCTGGTGTCAAGCAAGTTTGACAAAAGTTACTCCAAGTACATCCATGGAAAGAAACAACCATCAAGGAAGAAGTTGAAAAAATTCTCAGGGCTTGTTTCATTTACCCCATGCCATTGACTGAATGGGTGTCCAACACAGTTCCTATAAACAAAAACCAGGGTACTATTAGGGTTTGCATTGATTTTTAGGATTTAAAATAGGCTTGTCCTAAGGAAACATTCCCTACACTGTATATCGATCAAATTATCGACAACTATGCTAGGAGTGTCATATTCTCATTTATGGATGGCTTCTCTAGCTATAATCAGATTGAGATACTCCCATCAGACCAGCATAAGAAGAATTTCATTTTCCCATGGGGGACCTTTGCCTATTAAAAACTCCCATTTGGCTTGAAAAATTATGGCACTACATTTCAACACGCCATGCCATACGCTTTCCATGACATTAAACACATCATGGAACCTTATCTTGATGACCTACCTGCTCATTCAAAGAAGCATGATCACCATGTGGATCATCCAAGAGCCATTTTTCTCAGATGTCAAAAATTTGATTAAATCCACATATATGTGTTTTCTGTTTTGAAATTGGTTGACTACTTGGCTTCATTGTGTCTAAGGATGGAATCTATATTGACCCTCTAAAAGTTGAAGCTATTCTAGACCTACCCGCTCCCACAAACATTACAGATCTCCCAAGTTTGCAAGGGAAGGTCAACTTTTTACATCGTTTTGTCAACAACTATGCTGAAAAGATGCATGGTTTCATGCATTTGTTGAAAAAAAATACCCTATTTGTTTGGGATGACTTGGCGTAGCATGCTTTCAATAACCTCAAACATGCTCTTACACATGCACTTGTGCTGCAACCACCAGATTATACAAAGGATTACTCCCTGTATGTGGTTGCATCTCTTTCAACAATTGGTATGGTCCTAGTCTAGATTGACGAACATGACTGGGAACATGTGATTTACTATGATAGTAAGAGTCTCCTCGATTTTGAAACTTGATATTTGCATGTGGAGAAACTCACTCTGGACACAGTCATCGTAGTCCAAAAGTTTCATCATTATATCATGCTCCATACAACTACTGTTTACATGGAATCCAACCCCATGTATTATATCTTGACTCGTCAAATACTTGGGGCAAAATACTCACATTGGATTGTCATTCTCCAGGACTTTGAGTTAGAATTAGCCAAAACTAGTTCTAAGAAGTCCTTTGTCTTCACTGAGTTGATGTGTGACCTTCCCCATATTACAGAGGGAATGGAGCCTATTGATTCATTTCCTAATGAATCTCTATTCCTCATTTGTACGACTTATCCCTAATATGGAGATCTCATTTTCTATCTCCAGACTCAATGATACTAGCCTAATTCCACTCGCAATGAGCATCATCGCATCCGTAACTAGGCCAAGTATTTTCTGATTATCAATGATATAATATAACACCGTGGAATTGACTCTATATTACGATGATGTCTCACCCATGATGAAGTTAAGATCATTTTAAATGATTTCCACTCTGGAGCTTGTGGAGGTCACCTCTATGGGTTGGCTATTGCTTAGAAGATCTTGCGCGCATTGTATTTTTGGCCTTTGATTTTCAAGGATTGTATTGAAACTGTAAAGAAATTCCCGCCATGTCAACATTTTACATCCAAAAGTCACACCCACCTAGCTCTGCTCCATCTTGTCATAGTAGTTGGCCCTTTTGAAAAATGGGGCATAGACTTCGTGCACTGTGGACCTACCTTAGCTGAGGGGCATGGCTACATTATTGTGGTTGTGGATTACTTTACTAAATGGGCTGAGGCTATGCCCACATATGTCAAAGATGGAAAGACAACTACTCTGTTTCTCTTTAACCACATTATTATGAGATTCATAATTCCTAGGGCTATTGTGACTGATCATGGGTCACATTTACAAAATAAGATGATGGAAGAAGTTAGTGCAAAATTAGAGCTTTGTAACAATAACTATAGAACTTACTACCCACAGGACAATGGCTAGGTTGAAGCAATCAACAAATTTCTAAAAACTATGCTTCAACAGATGGTAGGGAAGGCCAAGTCTACTTGGCATTTGCAACTTGTTTCTACACTTTGGACCTATAAGACTATTGCAAAAACTTCCACTGGTTTGACACCATTCCAATTGGTGTACAGACTAGAGCCAAATCTCTCAATAGAATGTGAGATACCTTCTTTAAAGCTTGTTGTAGAAGTTTTTCCCAACACCACCCTATAAGAAGAATGGTTCCTATATTTGAACAAGCTTGATGAAACTCGCTGTGATGTTTCCTTAGAAAATGAGGGACACAAACGATGGATAAAAGTTGATTACACTTGATCTTTTCAACCCCTCTCTTTAACGAAGGAGATATGGTCTTGACCTACAACCAGAAACATGATAAGCTGGGGGCAGGGAAGCTAGAGTTGATGTGGCATGGGCCTTATGTTATCAGGCATGTTTTGGAGAAGGGTTCTTTTGAATTAGTGGATTATGACAGGATACCCTTAGGAGAGCCCTGTAAGGGCTCTACCTCAAAAGATACTATGCCTAGGTAATCTAGCATAGGTTCTTTGTAGATATTGTTTATAGAGTGTTGTGTGTTTATTTTAGAAAAGTCTAGTTTTTGTGCGATATAAGATGTGTTTTCTCACAACCCTAACTATGTAAGTGTTATGTTTAATGGACAGATGACCTCCTTTATGGGTTTCACGGATGGTTCCAAACGTTACACCTTAAATTTTGCATCAGAAGCTTAGGTGTTGTACTCTCCTACAAGTGATATGGTGAGTTTAGGGGGTACCTGTTTGGGTCTCTCAACCGATAATTTCACAGAGTATCATACAGTGATTGGATTGTTGACAGAAGCCCTAGCTAATGATGTAAGAGAAATTAGGGGTTACGTAGACTCAGAGTTAGTTGTGCATCAGTTAAACTGAGTCTCACTAGTACAAAATGAGTAATTAGCTACCAGGTGACTAACAATTCTAGTCACCGCAGCTTTTTCAAGTGATTTACTACTAAATATGAGAAATTTTGATTGACCCAACTATAAACAACTAAAATTAACGACTAATTTAGTCACCAGTTAACAAATATGACTAGATAATAAGTGACGGAGTTAAAAATGACTAACATAAATGACTAATTTAGTCACGGCATAAAAAATGACTAGCTATAAGAATATGAATTAGTCATTTATGTTAGTCATTTTTAATTTTGTCATGGAAAATTGCAAATTTGACAATGAAGTGTAAATTTTGTAATTTTTCTACCTTCTATTAGTAATATTTGTGCCATGCACCTTGATCTTCAAAGATCCAATAAAGCAATTGGACGAATTTTCTCTCAACCATATTTATCCCTGCTACACCATTGAAGCAAACCCTGTTAAGTGTGGACCAAAGGAAAATTAGGTTCCTACGTCAATTAAGAATTAGGTACTAGAACCATTACCATATCGATACTTAGCTAGAAGCATCAATATAGTTAGTTGTTGATCCTTCGACAATGTAAGAGCCCCTGCAAGCCCCATATGTCTGAGGTGCTTTTCTAACTTCAATATAACTATATTCATGATCTGTGGTCGTCGAACGTCTAGTTGCACCAGTCGACATAGCTTCACTAGGCTGAGTTCCTTTAAACGTTGTAGCAGCTGATCCAATATATAATAATTGAACCCGTGGAAGGAACAAGAACAATATTTTAGCCAATCAAATACTCGATTATAATTAAACTAGGGTGTTTCCTGAGAACAAGTCTCAAATCCATATGCAGTATAAACGTAGAGGCTCGACCCCATCTCGAAGTTTTAGGAAAATATTTCGATTCCTTGACCTCTTAATACATGCCTCATGACCTCGCAGAATATGATATGTATAATGCAGTGATGACCTCTCCTCCTCACTATAAAGTTAAACCACCTTTATGCATTAGCGGCCACGTAAATTTTGTAGCTGGTGTCATGACCACCCACCTGATTCACGATGTGCACAAATCTTCTCGACCAACATCCTCGATCCAAGTTTATTATATATACATACTTATACTATAACAAAAAATACCATTAAAACAAATATTATATTCATAAAAAAAACAAATTATTATATTTATATAAAACACAAATTAATTAAATTTTATATTAATCCTAATTTATAAAACTAAATAACTTATATGATGATTATTAAAAAATATAATCTATAACCAATTAACATAATTTGTATAATAAAATAATAAAAATAAAACAAAAAATATATAACAAAAACAAAAAAATCTATTATGCAAATTCAACTGTCGACCAAAATCTCTGTTACGACATTCATGGTTGATGGCCGGTTTTCCTGAACCCATGGAGATTTCATCCTCCAATTCCATCAATGACTACTCAACCAGCTCGTTGGCGCCAAATAGCCTATCCAAATAGACCGTTGGCACCGAATAATTTGGTATATATTGACAATGGTAAATATGGAAATGATGATTTCTACGATATTTAGTAGGATGTTGATGACAACGATGATATCAATGCCAATAACGATGATGCAGGTTATTATAGCTCTATTTGATATTGATTGGTCCTAATGGAAACATAATTCACCATAATGCATTAAATTGACCATAATAGCGACATGGACATCGAGTGAGTTCTAAAATATTCATAGAGGTAACTAGCCCAGGGACTTGACTTAATGAGCATGATGATGAAAATGATGTTGATGTAGCATATGACATTGATAATCATGATGAAAACAACGCCAATGTCCACGATGATGGTGCATTTGATAATAATTATGGATACTAATTGATCCCAATGATGCTTAAATGTCTGTAATGACATATGAGCAACATACTAATATCACCTAAATGACTCACACTATCACTTTCTTTATATTTTATAAAAAAATATCTTTTAGAAACATAATATTTTATTGACCTTGTCATTTTTATTTATCAATTTATTCATCATATTTTCCTCCTTAATGATCCCAAGTTTCTTCTAAGTAGATAATATCTAGATCAAGGAAGGAGACACTAAATCATTATCAATGATCTTAGGAATGAACAAAAAAACCATTATAGGAGTCTCACACACCCCCCTAGGAGCAATATTTACTCGGAACCCCATGGATTTTCCACATAATGTTTATTTGTATAGTTTGGTGGCCCATGTCATCTGACCATGTCAACATGGTACTCAACATAACTTAGTAACTTGATAACTCCATAAGGATTAGAGTTAGTTGAATCAATATAATTATTGAGTTGATCAATTCAACCCTTTATACTACCCAACATATAACACAAATTGTGCAATAAACACCACATAGACACACTTTGTTCACCTTGCACCACACATACCACATAATCCATAGTTGCACCATAAGCACCACATGTAGCACATTGTGAGACATGTGGCACACACAATAGACACATGGTACATGTACCATTGACATAGTTGTTACCATGCCACATATAAGTCATGCATGGACAAGAAGTAGTCAACTCCTATCATGCAACATGTAATCAACATGGTTATGAAGGCGATGAGTCTTCTTACTGATGTTTGTTTGATATGGCTAACAAATGACACAAGAAAAAACAACAACACAAAAAGTGTACAATATGATGGCCAAGAAGTTATGGCACTACATACATTACAACAAGACTCAATATGGTTTATAGAATAATCATTGGCAAGAATATTGATTGCTGAACACCGTTTCAAGTTGCATAAACATAGCACCTTGGCGCTAAAGAAATGAAAACAACACAACTTCCATAGAACTACTAGATGCCATGGGAATAAAAACAACACAACTTGACGCTACACTCAATGCCATTTATCTTCACCCAATAATCATTATCACCCTTTTAGGAAAAAACAAACAAACAAAATAAAATCTTCCATTTGAAAAAAAAAGTTAGATTTTACATAAATTAAAAATTGCCATGATTTAATGAATTTAATATTTGTATTTTCAAATTAAGATCTCTTTCCTATGAATGTGGATTACATAGATAACATAGAAATATACGCGTGTCAAATTGGACTTGGACATTTTGTTTCACTTGGTTACATTCACTTGGACTAACTTAGTAGCACATAGCATGGTTAGATTGACTTGGACCTACTTCTCTTTTAGACATCACATGGTAGACTTAACAACGAACATGCATGACTAAGGGTTTGTTGGACTTGGACTTACTACTAAGTTGGATTGACTTGGATATAATTTTCTCTTTGATATTTCATGTTACGCTTGATAGCGTTCGATTCCAAGTTGTGATTTAGTTATTGGAATGGAGTGTTGTTATGCAAACAATTTAATATCCAACTCCAATTGACATAGAGACCTTGTATATGAGGTACTTGATTGAATTTGACTCGTTTGCCTAAAGGTTTCCTTGGATGAATGGTTGAATTGATTAAGCTAACCATTGGGGTTTATGCGTAGAACTTCCTACCATGGTAGACCCTGCACCATGCACTGCACTAGGTCAAGGCTCTGCCCCCTTTTCAATTAAGCATTGAGTTAACTTTAGTGCATAAAACGTCCATCGGCTATTGTATACCTTCCTTCTACACATTACTCAAATTCGTCATGTTTTGTTTGGGTATTTGATGATAACTCCATGCCACAATAATGTCGTGTAAAATAAAATTCTTGATTTTATTCATGTGCATTATTCACAACACTCACCCACATACACAAATAACAGCAAATAAACCTTATAATAAAAACAAATTAGCGGAGTAATGTATCAACTAGGAGTAGTTGGTTACGATCCACATAACTACTTAAAAATATCATAATTAATTTTGAATTTAGATTAATAATAAACATTGTTAGCTCAACATATACTAATTTACTTGACTTTTTTGTCAACTCAATACAAAAGCCAACACTACTACCTAGCCAACTCTTCTTTTTATATAGTTATAACTTACTATTTAACAATTAAGATGACCCATATTAAATTGCATGAAGAAATATATGTTGAAATATGTACTCTTTTCTCTCTTACAAATTTATTTTCCTTTTTTCTCCCTATTTGACTTGATCACCTTATGATTATATGTTTATAGAGACTAAATTTTCTAATGTTATTAAATGGCCTTTAAATTGCATTAAATCTCACAATAAAACTAGTGACCTTCACTATCAACTACTATGAAAACCTTCTTATTTACCACTTATAAAAATCTTCTAATATTATTAAATAGCCTTTAGGTTACTTTGAATCTCACAATAAAACTAGTGGCCTTCACTATCAATTACTATGAAAACCTTATTATTTTCGACATTATAAAATGAAGCCTCTACAATCACAACTTCCATAACAAATGGTAACCTATTCTAATGTGAAAACATGGAAGGTGAGTTGGAATGTCCTAGCACAATGTGAGTTAAAAAAAATTCACGCCATTATAGATTTTTATCCTTTTGACTTTTGAGGAAGCAAGATTGTGGTCCGTGGACAAAATTCTTGAACATATTAGTCCATCTTGTAGTAGGAAGAGTATCGGGTATCCATTGCATCCAGAAGGCATGGTTAAGCCACGAACAAGCATACGTCTCAGTCTTTGTGATTGACCTGGGCCTAAGCACTCTAAGGTACAAGATTTCTTCCTGTCTGAATTTTTTTTATGCTCCCTTATTTTGGGTGAGGAAATTACTGTAATATTGATCCATTTTGGTTGTTTTGGGTGGGCCTTTTAGCGGGGTAGATCCTGAGAACCCAAACCTGTGGGAAAATCTCTGAAATCAACAAAGAATGTATGTAGATCTTGAGAATCCAAACTTGTGGGAAAATATCTGAATAGAGATATCCTACCATCCTCTTACAAAACACAACCAGATTCCTTTAAACATAATGTGTGCGGGGCCTGAACAAACAATAGGTCGAGGAATATGCTTAAGATATTCATAAATGCCAAGGGTTGAAATGTGCCTTCCTCCCAGGCCAGGGGCCTATGCGATGGACACATGCTCCATGGTTATGTCTGCAAATGTAGATTAACTAATCCCAGTGGGTGTCATTGGAATCGTCTGAAGAATTTGGTGTGGATGTAGCACACGTTCCAAAATAAGGAATTGGAAATTTGGGACCCTAACCCTAATTTTTTTTATCATTCATAACATTATTGTAAAAACCTAGGTTTCTAATTGCAAATATGTAAAAGTTAATGCCCTCTTCCTACATTTATAGTAATTAATATACAAGTTTTGCAATGGTGTACTTACTGGATTTCCATTTAATCACCTGATAAAGCCTTGGTTATGCAAACTTGTACATTTATAGTTAATTCATTTTTATATCATCCCCCTAAAAAATATCAAACCCAAGCTTAGATACATCAATTTCAACTCCAGTGTAGACATGAGGATTATATTGAATCTGAAAATGGGCACTAACAAAATATGTATACAAACATAGACCAAACAATGTGCACTCTTTGTTACAAAGGATCATTAATTTTACATAGTGAAGTTGCCATGCCAAACACTCCCTTGTATGGGGAAAGCCTATTGTTGAAACCAAATGGTATGCTTCTATTACAGAGTATTTTGATCAAGCAGGGAAAATATTTCATTGGCATTACGTTACACAGATCCCGAGAACAATCTCAAATTGACTTATACTAGCATCATTTTTAGTCATCTTTATTCTATGGCCATTCTAAGGAATCAGAACCATGTGGCTGATTCTAGATTCTTGGATGATTTGGATCCGAGTTCAACCATAAAAAAATCCTTCAGTAAAATATAAAGTGACCAACTCCTGAAAAATCGAAGCAATATTGTTGATTCCCTTATTGCTGGACTATTCCAACCTAGGTATGGCACTAGGATGGTTGATTCCCTAATTTATGGACTAGTACAAGGCTAGGATGGATGAATCCAGTCACTCTGACTACACAAACAATATCCAAACTCTCTCTCAGCTTTAACATCTCTAGGGAAATTAGTAAGAATACTGATTAAATAAGAGCTCTTTTA
Organism: Pseudotsuga menziesii; assembly: GCA_001517045.1. NCBI lineage: Eukaryota > Viridiplantae > Streptophyta > Pinopsida > Pinales > Pinaceae > Pseudotsuga > Pseudotsuga menziesii. The sequence continues at coordinate 240,737 of LPNX010000205.1, read as the reverse complement.
AGTTTTTCATTTAATTGACTTCAGTTGACTCTACTGGATGGACTTGCTGAGTTTGACTAAATATGGTACTAACCTGGAGAGTTGGCCCCATATTACAAGTCTTAATAAACCAAGATTTCTGGTCCCTGTAACTTTGATGTATTTTAAATAGAAATATGCATCTTAGGCTACAGCTTCTTGACGATAGAGAAGTAATCAAGAGAGTTCAAAATACAGCTTGAGGCTAGAACTAGAAAATTTGGTAACAATGCATTTAATTTACTCTTTTAATGTTGATTTATAGTTGACTTGTTAGATCGCTAATCCTGTATACCCCACAAATATAAATGTATCAATTTTAGAAGTGATAATGATTGCAAAGAACATATGTACACATTATTGGCAAAAGAGATTAGGCCAATATTCCTTCACGAAAAAATTACTTCAACCACTTAACTTTGAAAATCAGTTGAACTGGTTTATACGAGCAGTGATACAAACCATCTTTGTTTCACTAGAAAATTTGGTGCTTGGTGTCCAAATTAAATCTATTTGTTGACTAAATTTGAGCTTTAGCGCTACAATTATATGCATTTTCAAATGCAGTTAATAAAGCTATTAGATGACAGGAGGGTCATTTTAACTTGAATGTAATAATTTGCCAGGGTATAATATTTTGAAAGTGTGAAGTTTTTAAGAGTGAAAATGTGTATATATTCTTCATTGAAGAAGCGATGATCAATTGGGTTGTAATTGTGAAATGTGTAACATAATGTACATATTAATAGGTGTGTGTCACATACAGACGTCTAACAAATAATGATTGCCATGCTAATATAAGCATTTCCCTGTAGGATTCGAACAACACCACTGATATTCACATCTTATTGAAACATTATACGTGATTAGCCTCAGGTACACACTAGAGGAGATTCATATGTTTGGAGAAGATTTAAAGCCAGTGAAGGCTTGAAATTATCAGTAGTAAGAATTTGGATATTTGTAATTTCTAGCTATGCAAAGTGGCTTAAAAAAGTTGCAAAGACTTGAAACTTTTAGTCATAATGATTTGGATATTAATAACCTCCAGATATGCAAAGTGGCTTATAACAATCGTCCAAGTCTATCAATAGTTTGCATTATTTGGTACTAGGCTGGCTAGATAAATGGTTCATTCTAAGACAAAAGTTGATGAAATTAAGGTGTTACTATTGTAAATGATATCATTGATGTTCAACATAAGATTCAAATTCCTATCATGTCTCCCATGATTCTAATATTTAACAAGCATAAAATTATAAAATTGGTAAAATTTTTATGAAATTATTTAATGGAGCTGTTTTAAAAATATATATTTGATCGTCAAGTTGGGCCCGAAGAGAATGAAGCCCATAATAAAAGATGATTTTCAAATTATGGTTTATCTTCATCTTTTTCAAAATCCAATGAAAGGAAGGTCTTGAAATTCAATTTTTGGGTTATAGTCATCTTTTAAAATTGATTGCACAATAATGTGAATCAATTAAAGGGAAAGGTGAATACATAGAAGATCAATGCTTTCACCAAACTTCTTGAATATATTTTGTCATGGACATGAGAATGTTCACCAAAATTATCGAACTTATTGTATTAGGGACATTAGGAATTTCATAGTAATTAGCTAAAATGGAAATAAATTCAGGTTTAACTTCCATATAATAATCCATTCCAAGCCTTAATTTTCAAGTAACGATTTTAATCCTTGATTTTTAAGTATCAAGGGGTTTGTGCCAATTGTTTTTCAATTATTTTTCTTGGTGCTTAATGACCTATCCTTGCTAGTTTGTCACTGCGCTGGAATAAGTTTCTTATGTATTTGAACTAATGAAATTTTAGCCTAACAACCAATTGTTGGTTAGTGCTACACACATGAGCTACATCCTCCAAGCCCTTCCCAGTGCTAGTGACACATGTGAGATACTTAGTCCTTGACTCTTTTTAACCTTTTTCTTTGTCCTAGATAGAGAGATACAATATTTTTTTATTATGTGGCATTGAAGTGATTCCAACAACACGAATTATAGATGTCAAATCATATGATTATGTCGAGGCATGGGGTTTTACTAGTTTTAGTGGTGTTGTTGTCTTGGATGATGTTTGACGCACTCCATAAGAAAACCTGGATTGAACATGAATGGAACCTGCAACATATGTATAATGCTTTCAACCATGTTCAAGGTTGAGTGTAACTTGTAATATTTGAGAAGATAATAGAGGTGTTTCAACACTATTTGATTAGAGCAGAAGTTCCACCCTACCAGGCTATTCTTCCATACCCACTTAGGTCCTAATCATGGTTTTAGTGACTCTTGTGAAGTTGTTCCTTGTAATTTATTGTTGAAGTTTTACTAATGAGATTGTCAAGGCATTTTATCAATATCACTTCTTTGATGTAATCACCAATGTAATTGGTCTAATTGCTGCTATCCTTGCAAGTACTCTATACTGGTGGATAGATCCTGATGGAGCAAGTACTCTATACTGGTGGATAGATCCTACTGGAGCAATTGTGCTGGCTCTTTACACAATCAAAACATGGTTGAGCACAGTTTTGGAAAAAATGAATTCATTGGTTGGGAAAACAGCTTCACTTGATTATTTTGCAAAAGTTGACATATATCTGTGGGAATCATCATAAAGCCATATGGCATATTGATACAGTGAGAGCTTACACATTTGGTTCTCATTATTTTATTGAGGTAGACATTGTGTTATCCAGTGATATGCCTTTATAAAAGGATCATGATATTGGTGAAGCACTTCAGAAAAAAATGGAATCTCTTCCTGAGATAGAACATGCTTTTATACATTTAGACTATGAATACAGTCACAGACCTGAGCATGGGAAAATATACTCCTAACTCTGTATGCAAGTGTCATAGTTTATAATGGGAACTTCATAATATGATGTTGAGATATTCTTTTAGTCTCCGATTGCCAACATTACCATCTTAGGATGTGATGGTAAAGCAATATTGTGGGGCTTGTAGATCTCCCATTTTTCCTACAAGTTGACACATGTTGTTGGAAAATTGCATACATAAATCAACAAAGAATGTATGTAGAGACTTCCTAGAAACTTGGTCTTTGTAAAATGGCATAGTTAGAAGTAAGTAATTTTCTTCTTGAAAAAAAGAACATACAACTTTCCTTTAATTGGCAGGAATATAATGTTTGCTTTCAGATGTTTTATATTTATGTAGATTATTAATATCAACAAAGATCCATCTTAACCATGGGGTTTTAAAATTTTCATTTTTATGGACTTTATTTTTTTTCAATTTCATCTATTAGCATTATAGACATGGACTGTATATGCATATCACTAGTCTCAATGAAATGAACTCATACATACATTTTATAGTACATATTCATGGAATTTTTCATTAGATGTTCTTTAATTTTTTCCATAAAATGTTGAAATTCTGGTTAATGTTTAAAAAAAAATTGGATCATGAATATCTTATCCCCAGATCTTATCCATAGATGCCCAGATATTATCTTGCTTATCCCTTCCATCCATACCTTTTGCAATCCCAAATGCTGATGAGATTGATTCGCAACTTGCTTTTTGCATGCATATTATACTTGAAGGAAGATTTATGTCATGCTGATTATTTCATTCAGTTTTTGTTTCAATTTTTGGGTCATATTGGTTTTGATTTTATGTTTGGTGGAATTTTTCAATAGCTGGGAAGCTTCTTAATGATAATCCCATACCATGAGAGGGAACGATGCTATGTCAGATGGTAATGATGTGGGTGAAGACCTGTCTGTAGGAATGTATGATGCACTGGATCACATCAAGTTTGGGCTCCTAGTGGCTTTTACTACAACTCTTTTGTCTTGAAGCGTGTTGGATTATGGGGATTAGATGGATGCTACTCATCAGCTAGGGGCAGCCGAGCCTGCCATTAGATTGATCATAGATTATTTGATCAATGTACATCCTTCAAGAAATGTATTCTATATCCAGGTATGCCATGCTATCTTGTATCTCTTAAGCTTTTAATTTTACCCATCTATTTTTTTGTGTGTTAAATTCTCCATCTGAAGCCATAACTAGCTCTAGGTTTACACATTTTTGCTACTTGTTTTTTCATACATTGTATAGTATTTAGCAGCAACATGTGTCGATGCATTTACTAATTGGGCAATGTATCTCCAGGTGTTGCAGCCTGCAGCTGGAAATTATAACCAATATCAGTTAAACAACTTATAATGTATTGGCATGCATTGAAGATTGACGAGTGAAATGAACCCCTCTAACTGTTTAAGTCCAAGTAAATCCCATTGCTTGATAGTTTAGATAGTGACAGGTTTAGTCACAAGGTTACTGACTACCCCAAGGTTAGCACACTAAATGTGTAGCAATCTCCAATTATTAAATTCTTCATCTTTGTTGATTGGTTTGCATCTAGGATGATTGGCGAAGTAATCGAATTTGCATCTCGGATGACTGGTGAAGTAAGCCATTTTGATTATTAATTCTAATAGATCTACTACTCTGAAATACCACTACCTTACATTTTATATTGTTTTGGTCCTAGCAACATGGTTGTTTACCTAGCCTTAGCCAAAAGGATGGGGTTCGCCAAAAAGTTGGGGTTCATCCAAAGTTTGCGAGGACAATTTTTTTCCAAGACTCCTAGTTCGAACAATATAGTGGTAGGGAAGCACATAAGTTCCCTATTCTTTGTGAAAAGCAACTCGATTCTTAAAGAGAGTGAAACAGTAAACATATAGACCAATTCCCATGAATAGCAAAATAGTAAATATATGAAAACTAGTATTACCTGTCATTAAGAATTGCAAGACTAAATCTTGCCAAAATAGCAGCCAAGAGAGCAAGGGGTTCGTAAAATAGGCCAATCTTGCAGCCAATAAACATAGCCATTAATTAGTAGTCTGAAGTTAGTCCAACCTACAACAAGAATAATGAAACTAAAATAGAAAAATCTATGGTGTTCCAGACTTACCAAGAACTAATGTTATTATAATGAAGTAGTTGGTATGGTAATTACATCAAATAAATCAGCACATCAATTTCTAATTCACTAAATTTTCCTTGGCAACATAGAAAATATTATGTAATATGGCATCTCATGATGTACAAATAAAAGGTGATAATTTATAAACACCATTCAAAATGAAGAGTAATGCAAGAAAACGCTTGTGATTCTTCATAGATTTGTGGTGCCTACTAAGAATTCAGATCATACTAGTTGTCCTATATACATGAGATTCTAGGTAATGTTACTGCTAAATAAAATAAGATAAGCTTTAGTCATCTCAAATCTAGATGTCTGTCTATCTATGTGTTTTCCTGAAATAAAATACAAGAAATTGATAGGTAGGCAGAGAATGCTGAATTCTCCCTACCCATTCATCAACATCGTATTGATATGAATAATCTAAAAGCAGTCTTTCTAACTTCTAAAAATCTGTAAAATTTGATGGATATGCGCAGTGCTGGAAGACCAACTCCTATCTTGTGGAGATTTATATTGGACCTATCATGGATTAGTTGTATGATTCATCATAGTAGGAAAAATGAGTGTGTACAGTTAAGTTTTAGCATTTAGGATAAGATACAATAATTTTATTAATGTCCTACAAATGACCATAAAACTAGGCCAATGGGACAGAAAAGGACATCCAAAAACAAAATATCATTTACTACCTAGCGGATCCATGCAAGCTGTTATTTATCATTGTGTTAATTAATCCAACTAGGTTCACAATGTGATCATCACAACATTTAACTTGGTTAAGCTTAGACCTTTCTGGGCAACTCCACCAACAAGATAAGTTGTTTAAAGGTGATCAATATTGAAGCATGAATGCTTTACCTCATGGTATTGTCTATTATTGGAACTTGGAATAGCTAATGCTGGAGTTGGTTCATTTCTTGTTAGACCCATTTTACATTTTTCCAAACCTGCTGATTTAATTTCTCATGGCTTAAAAAATTGCATTTGTAGTTCATTTTCTTTAAATTGTTTTAATGATATGCTCCATACTAAGTAGTTTACGCATATTGGATGTAATTTGTAATATGCATATACAATGCAAGCCTGGTGAATAATCTAGTTGGGTCTTAAGTCTATAATCCTTTGCTTTCACAGGATAATTCACTGCTTGAGCAAATTTAAAATAGGAAAGATTGGTTTGGCATAGAGAATTTAAATGATAGGTCTGTTTGGATGGAATTGACAGGCTACAAAGGAAGATATGCTATAGAGCTACAAACATTTACTACACAATTTCTCTCACAAGTAGACAATCCCCTACCTATGATAAAAATGGAGTACTACAAAAAAAGATTCTCATGTTGAAGATATGACTAAAATGGCACATATTCATTTACATCAGATACAAACAGCACTGCTTTATTTCCTAGGGTATTCTGCATGTGTCAGGTAGCTCTATCTTGAGCATTTGAAATGAACTCATTTCAGTGAGAGCTGGCACATCTAAACATATGGTGGTTTTTGCATCTGCAATTGTTGTGTAATGATCTTCAAACACTCAATTTGGTGGGTTTCTCACTGCTAATTCTGGGAGCATTCTTTGCCTATAATAATACTGCTCTCATGGTCCTTATGCTCTTCAGAACATGGTGGATTTTATATTTGTGCCATCGTCAACATCTAGCAGTTTTTCCCTCAATTGCCACTGTTTTAAAGAGTTGAGGAAATGTGAGAAACCAATTCATACTTCCATGAGTTTTGGAAAAGTCGAGTTTAAGAGAGAGAACCATTGGCATGCTTTCCAAGGAGGTTCGAGCAGCAGATGAAAAAGAGATTCTGACATGCATTTCAAGGACCATACAGAAGCAGGTAGAGGAGTGATTCTGAGCATAAAATTCAGACCATACAATAGGAAGTCAGTGCAATGAGATTTTCTAGCAAACTAGGCACAAATTTTGAGGTGAGGCACAAAATTTGAGGTATACTTTCACTGAGTTAACAGGCACGAAAAACCAGACTGTACAGCAGCACACAGTTCAAGGAAGTGACTGCACTTTCTAGATAGTCAATACTATGAGTTTTCAGCATGCTTTTCGGGAAGGATTTGCACAAATTTCGAGGCAGTCTTGCACAGTTTGAGGGCTGAAGAATTGGTATGTTGGTTGAGATAAGTAGTTTTTTTGTTCATAACTATATTACAGTGCAATTTCATTTTGAAGAAAATAAAACTACTGTCTCACAGGTTTTCACCATTTTGGGTTTCTTTCTAGGGCTATTTGGCCTAAAATACCGAGTCCAATTTTTTTATGCATGGCTATGTTTTTATTTCTACTCATTTAGGTTGTAAAGTCTTCCATATTGTTTCAAGATACATAAATGTTTGAGTGAAAAATTCATTTGCAACAGTCATTAAATGAATAGGGTTGGGCATTAAACTCATGTTCTAAAACTAAACTTGAAATCGGGTTGGGAAAGCAGTGAAAATTTTACTGTTATAGGAATAGTATGGATGGTTGTAGCTTATCATAGAAAATTTTGCACCTTGTGGTTTTAAGTGCTAGCCATGACAGATTCCAAATTGTCTTCTTGATAATAATGCATTTTCTCTTCCCTACAGTTGTTGCTTGTGTTAAGGGTGATGGGAGAGATATTGCATTTGCGCATTGAGTTCATTAATATCATACATAGATAATATGCCATTGTATATATGTGTTTGGGATCCAATTTAGCTCCTCATTTTGTATCATCACTCGTATAGTGCACTGGTTGGTGTTTGACTTTTGCAAATGGCTTACATTTGTGTTGCATTTGATTTAGTTCATGGCTGGAGGTGTTCTGTATGATATTCCAACCATACTAAAGTCAAATAGTGTGCTGGAAATCGTCATTTTGTAACAAAATATGTGATGTCATTTAGCACATGAAGATAGTAATTTTCTTTTGAATATTAATATCCATTCCTACAGGCATGTATGACGATAATACAAATATGCACGTTCAATTTGAAATGATCTTTTTAACTGAGTTTAAAGTGAAATATGTTGTTGTAAAAAAATTATTGATTCTGGAAATGGTTGGCAAGATGGCTGCAAATGACATAAGCTAGGTTGAAATTGCTTATCCATAGATGCCCAGATCTTATCTTGCTTATCCCTACCTTACCATACCGTTTGCAATCCCAACTGCTCATGAGATTCCTTCGCTACTTGATTTTTTCATACATATTATACTTGAAGGAAGACTTATGTCATGCTGATTATTTCATTCAGTTATTGTTTCAACTTTTGGGTCATATTAGTTTTGATTTTATGTTTGGTGGATTTTTTCAATAGCTAGGAAGCTTCCTAATGATAATTCCATACCATGAGAGGGAATGCTGCTATGTCAGATGGTAATGATGTGGGTGCAGACCTGTTTGGAGGAATGTACAATGCAGGGGATCACATCAAGTTTGGGCTACCCATGGCTTTTACTACAACTCTTTTGTCATGGAGTGTGTTGGAGTATGGGGATCAGATGGATGCTGCTCATTAGCTAGGGGAAACCCAGTCTACCATCAGATTGGTCATAGATTATTTGATCAATACACATCCTTCAAGCAATGTATTGTATATCCAGGTATGCCATGCCATCCTGTATATCTTAAGCTTTTACTTTTACCCATTTGTTTTTTTGTGTGTCAAATTCTCCATCTGAAGCCATAACTAGCTCTAGGTTTACACATTTTTCCTAAGTTTTTCATACATTGTACAATATTTAGCAGCAACATGTGTCGATGCATTTACTAATTGGGAAATGTATCTCCAGGTGTTGCAGCCTGCAGCTGAAATTATAACCAATATCAGTTAAACAAATTATAATTTATTGGCATGCATTGAAGATCGACAAGTGAAATGAACTCCTCTAACTGTTTAAGTCCAAGTAAATCCCAACTCTTAAATCCCATTGCTTGATAGTTTAAATAGTGACAGGTTTAGTCACAAGGTTTTCGGTTACCCCAAGGTTAGCACACTAAATGTGTAGCAATCTCCAATTCTTAAATTCTTCATCTTTGTTAATGGGTTTGCATCTAGGATGATTGGCGAAGTAATTGAAATTGCATCTCAGATGACTAGTGAAGTAAGGGAATTTGATTGTTAATTCTAATAGATCTGCTACTCTAAAATACCACTACCTTACATTTTAGGTTGTTTGGTCCTAGAAACATGGTTGTTTACCTAGTCTTAGCAAAAATACTGGGGTTATCCAAAAAGTTGGGGTTTGTCCAAAGTTTGTGAGGACAATTTTTTTCCAAATGACTGCTAGTTCGAACAATATAGTGGTCATTTTATGGAAAATGGGTCTATGACTTGAAATGAAAGGTGATGCCAATAGAAGGTTCTAGGTATATTGGCCTCTATCTCAAACTTTTCATCCCTTTCATGCTCTTGAAAATGAATTTGATTTTTGCATATAGAATTTTCACACAAACACCTTCCAAACTTGAGAGTGCAAGACGAGTATGGGAATGAGCTTGTAAATGTCTTGTTGAAATTATCCTCTATTTTAAATCACTGTATTTGCACTATTTGCTACTGTTAAGAAGTTTCATTCTTTCAATATGGAGGGTTGTTTTGGAAAAATATGGCAGTTTCTTTAGGATACTATTATAGTCTTTGCTAACCAAACGTGTACTCAAATATGGTGATTTGTGTTGTACAACTAAAAAATTGTTGTGGGTTGGCTATTGCATTTGTATAATCCCATCAGGTGGTTTATTACAAGTTTAGTCATTGGAAAACAACCTTCCCTCCTCTTATTGTTGGATGTGGTCTAGAGGTTTGTCAATGCTACTTCACAAAAGTTCATATTGTAAACCTATTAAAATTCTAACTGAAATAGTTATGGAAGCAATATTGAAATTTCAAAGTTCAAACAAATAGGGAAGGAGGAAGCTAGGTTGGTGCTGAAGTGACCTTGATAGAATAGATTCCTTAATTTATAGTTACTCAAGCCAAAGTAGAAAGAATTGACTATAAATGCCAGTTTATTATCATTGATTAGAGCTCTTCTGTGTATTTTGGTTATGAGATTTCTGGATTCATTGATGTTATCTGTTTCCAGTAGTTATTGAATTCACAAGTGTTATGCTATTATTATTTAACTCAAATTTACTACACATATATTCATGTCATTCATTCAATGGTGATTATACAACTCTTAAATTCTGCACCTGAAGTTTTAAGAAATTTTTATCATATTTTAAAATGAAAAAATGTTGGGATTTAGGACACTTCCCTTCACCTATAATCTATAAATAGACAGCAACTTGTTGTGCCAGTTTCACACATAGATTTATTTAATAATTTATTTTGTCATATATTGCCACTTATCAAAAAATTGTAGTTTGTATTCCAACGTTATGTAGTCATGTATACTGCTCTATTATGTACTCCAACTTGTTATATTTATGTAGATCTTTATTTGTTTCAGGTGGGAAATGCAAGCATTGATCATAAGTCTTCAGAAAGGACAGAAAATATGATGGAGAAAAGGCCAAATATCCAGGTGGATGATTCAAGAACCGGGTCAGATGTAGCAGTAGAGACAACAATAGCAATGGCATCTGCTTCATTAGTGTTCCGCAAGACCAATTCTGCATACTCAGTTATTGATCAGTCATGCACAACAATTGTTTCAATTTGCTGATTGTCATAGGGGCTTATATAGCAGTAGCATACCTTCAGTTCAAATATTCTACAATTCTACTGTATATTAAGATGAGCTTCTGTGGGTAGAAGCTTGGCTTTATCATGCAACCCACAATGAGTCATACTTGAACTATGTTTCTGTAGGGAATGACCAAGATTTTTCCCAATGGGGAGCTGCTCCAACTTGGTTCAGCTGGGTCAACAAACATACTGGCGTGTAGGAATTAGAGGAAATTTCAACTCAAAATGAGCCTCCTAAGGAAAATTAATAAAATAATAGTTAAAATAATAAAATAATATTTATTAATTATGGAGGAAGAAAAGAAAAAACTACCTTTTTGTTCATATTTTCGACATATCTCCCTGTGTTTTTACTCAAATTTCGATCAAGAGAGCTCATTGGATGTGGAATTAAATTCCACAGCCAACGAGTACCCAATGGGCATACTTTTGACAGGCCCCGCTATCCCAAAAACAAGAAATACCTGAAAAAACATGATGATGATGTCATGATCATGTTTTTTCAGATATTTCTTGTTTTTGCGGTAGCGGGGCCCATCAAAAGTATGTCGAGTGGGTACTCGTTGGATGAGGAATTTAATTCCACATCCAATGAGCTCTTCCAATCGAAATTTGAGTAAAAACACAAGGAGATATGTCGAACATACGAACAGAAAAACTATTTTTTTTATGATACCTATCCCCAAATTTATATTAAAAAATTGTTTAAGAGGTGCTCCCTTTTTTAATTTTAAAGAATTTTGATTGGCTAATACATGATGACATGGAATTTGCATTATTTTTGGAAGCCTAATTTTAAATTGAAATTTCCTCTAATGCAAGGCTTATTAACTTTTCATAAATGCATTCATTGTGCTTTAATGTCATACCTTATTGTTACATTAAGGTCAGTTAATGTATATTGATCATAGAAACATGAAATTAGTTTTCTATTACTGATTTGTGCCATTCAAACCAAAGGCCTCCCAGTCAAGCTAATCCCTGGAAGCCTTTGCATGATCCAAAGTGATGTGTACTGAAGAGAACTCGAGGATTGAAAGATTTGATATATCGTAAAAGGTGAGCTAAATTCCTTTTATTGCAATGAAATCTAATATATTTATTATATCATATATTCTATGCACACTTAATATGAACTCGAAGGGATGGATCTGGTGGTTTCTCTCACCAGGCATAGCAACATTTGTTGTAATAGCAGCTGTGTTAACAATACTACATTCTAAGAAGCATTTACACCATCATGTCTCGCCTGTTCCAGGAACTCCTGAAGCCATTTCTCAGAAATATTCCCAATCATTGAAGGTTGCATTGAACTTCTTTTCTCTTCAGAAGGGTATGTCTATCTATATATAATTATGTTATCAAACTTGGGCTATGGTGGGAAGGACTCATGATTGGGATTTATTTGAAAGGAAATTATCGATGAAGTATTGTATATGTGTAAAAGGATATTACACCATTTTGTTAAAGCATCTATAATCCTGCTTTAGGTATGGACGAAAGATTCAAATAGTGATCCAGCCTCTAACTAGCAACTAGGAGTTTTTGTGGTAAATTTGGCCATGAATATGGTATTATACTTTAGCTATAGTAGTAAATTTCATGTACATGAAATTTAACCATGTTGTGTGGCCAGAGTGTGTTGCTATCTTTCCTACATGATGAATGTCCCATAATCCTTATTTAAATATTCAAAAACATTATAAATCCCTCTTTGTATACATTATAAATATTCAAAAACACCTACCTTGTACATGTATTTTTTTTGTCCTATCAGAGTTAAAGAAATGAACTGCCAAAGGTTGTAGGATTGTAGAAAGGGCTTCATGACTAGCTACATGGCCTTCATAGCATGAATTGTTGAATCACCTAGATCTGGTAATCTTACCTAAAATTCACAAACCAATTTAAGCCATACAACACAGAACCAAACAATGCTATCAACATGAATATAGTATCTTAATAGATACACACATTGTTCAGGAAAAGGAAATAAACCATATATTACTATCTTCCTACATCAGTTCAATTTTCACTCTTTTGTTGTAACATGCTCCACATGCAACCTACAAAATCAAGATCCATTCCAAATTTAATATGAGTTGGTTTCTACCTTGTGCAAACTATATACATGACGTGTGTGTCTTGCATAAGGTAGTCTGATGCTTTTTATGCCAAGTTCTTAAGAATTGGTAATTGTTACTATTGGATCCCAAAATAAATCATTGAAATATGTAATTCTAATCTCTCTCTCTCTCTCTCTCTCTCTCTCTCTCTCTCTCTCTCTCTCTCTCTCTCTCTCTCTCCCACACACACATATACATGTCCATCAAGTTACGGTCTAGTCACTAGTGACATCTTCGAGTGGTTGCTGTGAAGAAGACCTAGGTTCAAATCATGGCAGGGTTTCTCCTCCCTTGCATCACACACACACCACAAGCACACATATACATGTCTACCAGGTTGTTGTCTGGTGGAAACTTGGTGTTGTTGTTGTGAAGAAGACTTGGGTTCAAATCATGGTAGGCTTACTCCTCCCTTGCATGGGATCTGTGGTTGTGGCTTGTAGCTGGGCCATCTCTTTTTCGGTACATGCCTTATAAGATGTCACCAGAATATGTGCCTTGTTAGGCTTTGTGCTAGATCATTGATGTAGGTTGTGGGAAGTTAATTTTTAATTTGTGCTGGCTTAATACCAACCACCTGCTCTTCCCTAATAAAACATTATAGAGGGTGGGGCCACCATTTTGAGGGATTTCAGTCCATTGGGTTATTTTCCTTCAAATAAAAATATGCTCCAAACAATGGTTTAAGATGATTAAACTACTTTATTTCTTGGGCATAAAATGTGTTTTAATCAGTTGGTGTCATTAAGCATCCTCTTCTTCTATGCTTCTTTCTTAGAATCAGACAGAGCTCAAGTGTTGCAGGGGAAAGGGGTCCCTAACTGTCTGGCTGGACTAGTTCTGATTTGAACTAGGTTTGGGTAGACACTGGACCTAAACTTCTTTGGACCAGTTTACAGGGGAAGGACTGGTCAGACTTGGTCCAAACCAGTTGGTTCTGATAACACTTGTAAAGGACCACACATGAATGCAAAATGAACACAAATGTCTTCTCTGTGGGGAACAAGGGATTTGATTTATCAATTCATGTGTTTTTTTATCCGTCCCATCTCCCATATATGACCTACTCTGACTTTGTTTGATGCATCAAATTCAGCACAGTGACCAGCATTTGCCAGTTGTTTCCATATCACATATTACAATTATATAGAGCTAGATAGTTCTTATCATACTTGTTTTGAATACTGTATACAACATGTTACTTGAGGTTGGTTTTTTATAGTACATTTTGATTATTGTTGGATGCAAATGTTGAAAAAACTCAATAAACAACTTAATGGGGAATATTGGATGTGGAACAACTTGAACACATTCTGTTGGGCAATTGGTTCTATTTTAGGTTCTATGAAGAAGAAACAGGCCTAAAAGATATGATAGAAATGTTCAAAATACTTTGAAGGCCATCAAGAAGATTGAGGAAGTTCGTGTTAGTAGGGAGGCTAAATTATGGGAGAACAGGTTTGTCTCATTGTCTTCAACTTTCCTTGTAAAAGAGTCCAAGGATAATAACTGAAAATTAACTAATTGGTTATCTTCTAGAGAACCATATTTTATGTTAACTTCTATTCTCCCATTAAATGATGAACTCAATCTCATGATTACATTACAAGGATAGTGTATGTCTTGTCATTATTGAAGTTGGATCTAAAGAGAATTGGGGCCAAATGCCTAGAACAAGCCAAAGGATTATGGAAGAACATATTTTTAAGTCCTCAATTTCACTCTAAATCATGGCCATCAAATTTTTTTTTTCATTTTTTCCCATATGTTGTTGCGGACATTTTTTCCCATATGTGATTGTGAATTCACAACTTTGAAGCAAAGATGGTGGAGGGCAATGCAAGGAATGTCCTATGTGAGGTCATGTAAAGGCATGCCAAAGGTATTTTAGTAGTAGACAATAATGGCTACAATGTAATCAAGTGATATAGCATTCTTAATTGTATTCATTAAAGACCAAATATGTGTATATACTACACAATGATCGTTATAATATTATTTTTCTATTGTTGTGACAATGCATAAAAGTTCTTTTCTATCAACAACGATTCTATCTAATCCCAAGATTCACAACCCAAAATTGAAATCATCACAACCCAAAATCAAAATCATTTGGTGAATCAATTGAAAATCGATTTTTGCATTAAGAGTTGTGTTGCCATAAGGATTTATTATGTAACATTTGTAATAGTGCATTGTTTTAGGGTTTTCTATTTTCCATGATTATTTATTTTAAATTTGAGTTTGTTGAAACTCTCACATATTTTATAATGGTTTTCACTATATTGGGTGGTTGTAAAATGTGTCCTAATATTGTGATCAAAAGGAATTTGGTGAGTATAGGAATTGCATTGCCCCTTCAAGAGGGGATGTTTAATTGGTGTGTTATTTGAGTGCTAATTGGTTATCTTGGATTGGTTATCATTGAAAAGATTTGTTTGTGTAGAATGTGATGAATTGACATACAAAAATAATGATTATCAAGTTACTATAGATACATAATGGATTACCTTGTAATAATCCTTCAAGTCTTTCAAATGCATTTATTTAGTGCAAAAATGACTTGAAGGACTAGTATAGGGTAAGCCATTATGGATCTATAGTAACTTGATAATCATTACTGTGTATGCTGTAATAATGAAAAAATTGTTTGAATATCATCATTATCAAGCAATAAAACCTTCTTAAAGGGTGCTAGCTCAATGGTAGAGCACCTGCCTAATTATAGGCAGGAGGTTGGTGGTTCGATTCCTCCGTACCCTATCATAAATTTGTGACTACAAAAACGACTAAATTCACATATATATGACTATTAGTAGCTAATTTCCCATATCTAGTCGTATTTAGCTTAGTCATTAATATGCTATCATCTAGTAGTTTATTTAGTCGTATATTTGGTCATTAATTGCTGCAATCAGTGACTAAATCAATGACTAAATCATTGACTATCAATGACTAAATCAATGACTAATAAGTCAAGCTATGAATGACTAAGTGAAATACGACTAGCTATAAGATAGTGGAAATTAGCTACTATTAGTTGCCAACTCAAAAATAGTCTGGTATAGCAAGATTTTAGTCATTAATTTCCCATTTTGTACTAGTGTCTACATCATTTGAAACTCCCTACTCCTTCATACATTCTGAAGAGTTAGGATTCTAGAAAGGTCTTTTGAGCAAGTTTCATATCAACATGTTCCGAGACACTTAAATGTTGTGGCATATTCCCTGGAAAACTTTGTCTTAGATTGGTATATTGCTCATAGTTAAGTTCATTATAACATAAAAAATATTCATTTGGATTCCTAGTAGGCATACATTCACACATCACATTTGCACACACTTCTATAAATAAAAATCTTTTCATATATATAAAAGGTAAATTTGAGATAAAAAATGTGTTGTAGCATCAAGCTTTCAGATCACCCAAAGTTTAGGACTGTCATAGTTGTAAAACACATATATGGGGAAAAAACTGAGGCTTTGAAGCTTTCAGTATAAATACATGTACAAAAAATGAGGAATCATATGTGGACTGATCCTAGCGATCATGCTCATGATAGCACACCACCGCTTGAGCCACTCTACAGAGTAGCCTTACAAAGTGGCCTGAAACTCCCACTGTCTAGCACTGATATCGCCTAGGTAAGTCATCAGTGGTGATTTCTGGGATCCCCATATTCAAGCGCTACAGGTTCTCCTCGAGCTCCTCGAGCTCCTCATCCGCCTCCATGTGAGGGACCTCCATATCTCAAAGTGATCCTTTCCTGTCAATGGGTGATGCTCCAGCGAGGCAAGAAGGCCCTGTATCTGCACATGTCATTTTTACACATCTCAACATTAAAACAAAAACATAAAAATCAAATATAAAGTTAAAAAATTAAAACATGAACGGTGGCATCTTTCTTACCTTGATCGTCCCAATCCTCTCCGTTTGGAAATGGAAGCTCAGGGACATTGCAAAATTCTATACCCTAATAGGAATAGTCTTCTATCATCAATAGTTGGTCTCACAACCAATGAAAGTAGACCAATCCATAAACAACCTTTGAGCCTCCACCACCCTGACGGGCCATGATGAGTATCCTTCTGAGAATCCTAGGGTCTTTAGCATCTAGCCTGGTCAAGGCTACTTGGGGCCTCATCAGTGGTACCCTCTCTAGGAAGAAAGATACTCCAACTTCCCCACAACCAAAATACTTGAGTTGCCCCCGTATAAATTTGTTTAACTGGTCCTTTAAGCTGACCAGTAAACCTTCACACTAGTTGAATATTGTGGGAGCCATACATTCTATGGTATATAGCATGTGTGCTTTGGTGGTCAAATGGGATGACCTACTTCCTGTGACCTTTCCAATAGTGTAAAAAACTGTACTCAAAGGTCGATCTACTATCCGTTTGATGGGGAGTTTTCCCCCTTGGGAAAGTGTCCCCAACGAACAGTGATGGTCAATCAAGTCATCTAGTGAAGCATCACCACCCCATGGGCTAGTCAGAACTATTGGTCTCCCTCTGCGAGACAACCTGTTCAAGAAGTATATGTCATCTATTTCTATATTTAGTATGTGGGTTCCAATCATGAAATGTTGTTGGTCAGGGTCCCACATATGAATAATGCATTCTAGAAGGCATAAATATTCCTCCATTTTGGGCACTTTGAAGTACTTAAGAAACCCACGGTCCTGAAGAGCTCTCATAGTTGGTGGGTCATTAACCGCTTGGAAATCCACTATTTCATGTTCACGTTCTTTCTAGATAACCATGGTGTGGGTGATTTTTCCCCTACAAAAACATTTTAAATATTTATTAGACAGACATTAAGACCCCGGGAAGCAAGAAAATTCCATTTTTAACGATCAAAAGAGGGATTTTTTGGTTTCCCTTCTCGTCGGTGCTTTTCCTCCATTAATGCTGAGCGTCAACGATTTTGCTGGGTTTGGACAGAGCTCCTTTGGCACCTTTGTCCCAAATCAATGATGCACTGACGTACAACCTGATAGAGGAAAAGGCATCGGCCCAAGCACACGGTTCCCCTTAGAAAATTGTTAAAAATACCTAAAACACCGGTTGAAAATCGAAAAAATGTCATGGTGAATGTGAAGAGGAAGGGTCTAAGTTTTACCTGCTCCAAATGGCTCTAAGAAAGATGGGTTGTAACTCTTGGAATATGCTTTTGAATATCAATATCTTTTCATCAATTTTCTCTCTTCTTATGGTATAAACACAAATGGTAAAACTTTTTACTATTTTACCCTATTTATAGTAATTTTGACTTTTGACTTTTATTATTAAAAAATACTTTAATTTTGTGTGTTTTTATCATTTGTTCCATATAGTTTCATGATGAAGTTAATTGTAACTTAATTTTCAAGGTTTCCAGGTCATATTTACAGAACTCATGGCTATGTATCAAGTTTCTTTAGTCTTTTTTATACTTGGGGTAAAAATGAAAAAGTACCAAGCGTTTTTCATACTTTTTGCATGCTCATAAAAAACCTAGTAAAAGAGTATCAAGTACACTTTTTCTTCTTTTTCAAACTTGTAAAAATTGGCTTATGAAAAAGAGAACCCCTTATGGATTTATATTTAATCTCTTTTCAGTCTCCTTAAAAAAACAAAAAGATTGCCAAGTGAACTTCATACGTTCATGCTTGTAAAAGTATCAGAACGATCGCCTAGTCGGTGATAGGTTACCTCTTTTTCGGACCAATTAGGCCTATTTATGAAAAAGGAACACTATTTGATATCATCCAGAAGAGTTCTATGGGGCACTGTTTTATACTTTTTCAGGCCCTCGGGATTAAATTTTATGAAAAAGGACCTTTTGGAGTCTTCTTTTGTCTTTGTTCAGACTCTCTAAACATGAATGATATTGTGTTCACTTTCATCGGACTCATAAAATCAAACGATGAAAGATCCTTTCTGGGAATGAACCTATCCTTTCTCAGGTTCGTAAAACATATGAGAATGAACTCATATTTTGATGAGCTACAACAAGTGTTTGTTACCCTCTTTGAACTCATAAAAATGAAAAGAGGCACTCACCCTTCATGGCGGGGAAATTAAGGGAAAAGGGAATATTTTTGCATCTGTATCGATGGCAGCTCACAGTCCACCTTTGAACATGGCACATGTCTGCATATGCATTTCTGAATAGTTGGGTATTCATCTTGTCTCTGAGTTGATCCACTTTCATGAAGCACATGACTCCTTTGAGTCAATTCAAAGAATGCATCGCCATATCCGTACATTACACCTGGTCTTGTCTCATCAAGTCAATGTTGTCATGTCATTTGTCGTTTCGTTATGTGTTCAAAGGATTTCTCTTTTATAATCCAACTCATCACTTCAACACCAAATTTTGTTCCATGTTTTGTGTCAGTGATGGGGGAGAAATCATGGCCCTCCTTCAACTAATCTATTCCTGTCGAATTCAGCACATCATCCAGGAACTAGGTTTAGAAACCAAGGAAAGTACCTTGAAGCCTGCATGCCTTAATGGCAAGTTTCCTCGCTTTCAATAGTAGGTTTTTGTCAATGACCTTTGATTGAAATATTCTATCAAGTGTTCGAATTCAAAACCTCTATTCACACTTGAGAGAATGTACTGATATACCTTGGGTATCATTGACATCAATGATGATTTCCCTCGCACTTGTTAACTATTTATATCAATGACTGGTAATCAAGTGGTTTCTACCATGTTTGACGTCAAAAAATCCATTCACATGGTTAGAATCGTATCATGTTTTGGATTGGAATGAAGACCCTGAGTGGTTGGGCCTTGCTTTCATAATTTCCTATCCTCAGGTTGCAATGGAAGATTATTTGGAGTCATGAAATGGATCCACATTGTATGTTTGGTGGTTGTGTTCAGTATTAAGTCTGGATAACATGGATCTACTTTGTATGTTCCATAGCCATATTTCATGATGATGGATCTACAGTGTATTTTTGGTAGCCATGACATGGTCATCTTCATGGATCTGCAGTGTATTGGTTCACAACCATGATTGAGTCAGATAAGTGAGTTACTAGTCCTATGTCAGGTGTGAGCTCATCTCTCATTGCCTCTATTACTAGATTAATATCTAGCAAAGTATTTTACCTATCACATCCTTATAGCTTCATACTTTGGGGGCATTCTATTGCATCTAAAATGTCCACTGGTTCATGAGCACCCTTCATAGAACTAGGTCAGGGATTCTTATGATGGTTTTTTTCTAACTTTGAGAAGACCGGCACACTTATTCCCTTATGACAGAGCACCCATGCCTTTTGTCTATTGACAATAGGCTTCATTGATGCTCTTTCTCTTTGAACAAAAAGCGTCGGTGCCTTTACCCCTTGAGAAAAAATCTCCAGTGGACCTAAAAGAGGAAAAAAGAACATTCAAGAAGCTTCTAGTGAGATCCCTCATGGAAGTGGATCCTATTAGCTAGGGAGAGGTGGTATTCTCCCTCCTCACCCATAGGGATCATATCCTATCCATTTCCTAAAGAATGTCATTCCATGTGGACCTTTTTTGTCCTGTGAATGAAGCCTTCATGGAGGCAGTGAGGGAGAGACCAAGAGAGCATCGTTATGCTATTGAATTGAAGCCTGGTATAGAGGCAAGTGTGAGTGAGTTTGTATGTGAGAGAGATTTGTGTGAGTGAGATGTGTTGTAAGTCCGTTATGGAAGAAAAATCTAGCAAAATCAAGGTTTTTGTCATAACTTTACCTTCCTATTTCATTAATACAAAAGTGTTCCCCTTTTCCATATTTGATTTGTGTCAATATCAATTAAATATTGTTGGATTCCTTGATCACTAGCATAGATTGTTAATTTATATTGTTACTCTCATCTTGTTTGTCTTCTCTTCTTGATGCTTCTTCATAGGTATTGTAGATTGCATGGAGAGTAGTGGAACAAGGTCTAAGACTAGCATCTCTGAGACATGAAAGTGATTTTCATTAGTAAATTAACCATCCATGGAAAGGATATACTGCTGTGGCGTTTTGTTCTACACTTGTACCATACAGGGTAGAGGAATAAGCGGTTTCTGCATTGGTTGTAGAATTCCTACAAACAAGAGTGCATGGATCCTATGATTTTCAACTGGAGCTAGGGTTTATTGGTCAATTTGAAAGACCAACTAATCAAATGTATGAGAGGGAAGCTGAATCAATTCGACTACGGGGCGATAATGATGTCTTTCTTTTTGGAGAGGGTACCATTGATGAGACCCCATGTCCCACTGAGTAGGTTGGATGCTGAGGATCCTTGGATGAGTAGGAGAGTGGATGCCATGGTGGCAGTGGAGGCCCCATATTTACCTATGGGACGATATTTTTTCGTTGGCTGAGAAGCCAAGTTTTGATGGTAGAGGATTATGCATATGCGGGGACCGACTTCAGAGATGATCTTGACCTTTCTCGGATGGGGAGAAGTGGGATGACCGAGGTTAGAAAGATACCACTATACATGTTTTTTCTATATTTTTAATTTTATATTTGATTTTTATGATGTAATGTTGAGATGTGCAAAAATGTCTTATGCAGATGTAGGGCCTTCTCGTTTGACTAGGGCCTTGCCTATAGAGAGGTGAGGAGTAGTTAGAGACATGGTGATCTAGTGTATAGAGACATATGAGTATGTTGAAGAGATCAAGGAGAACCTACAATGCTTGACTATAGGGATTCCTGATATCTCTATTGATGATCTACCTAGGGGCTATCAGTGTGAGACTATAGGGGTCTCATGCCATTTTGGGAGACTGCTCCATCGAGTAGCTCAGGCTGTTATGTGATATCATGAGCATGAGGAATATTCCATAGAGGATTCCTCATTTTTGTATTATATCTATTATTAATTTGTCATAGTGGTCTAGGAACTAAAAACACAGTCTCACAAAGAATATAGACAAATATGCATAAAATTGGCAAAATGGTGCTGCAATGGAAGTAGCAGCTCTGTATAATCAAATGAAAGAATGATGATACAATACAATGATCATGCCAGATGCATGAATTCCAAGACAATTCAAATTCCCAAGGAGGTCATTCAAATTGAATGAGTGAGTCTAGCTTAACTGAATGTAAGCCATAGTGAACACACCAGTTAACCACTGATCAAAACCCTAATTGAATCAACTGAGTCCTAAATGAATTTGGAGTGCAATAAATGACTGAGTCTAACTGAAAGTAGCTCATACACATGTCACTGCAAGCCAACCAAGAATTGGTAGTGCACCAATAACTCCAATGAACCTCGATGAGATTAACTGAAGTCTAACTAACCATCAGAGGTGGTTGGAGGCGCCCCTGTTGACTCCAGTTCATTAAATATTAATTAAATAATCAATTTAATGAAAGGAGACTCCTTCACTGCTCTATTTAACTAATTGTAACAATCAGTTATCAATTAAGTGCATTTATGACACTCAGATCACCCTTGGAGTACTCCAGTTAGCCTCCCCGAATGAAGGAGAAGGCTTAGTTGGCCTCTTTGACTGAGGGTAGGTGTGGGTGTGCTCATGCTGATGTCATATAGTTCTCCTCTGATGTCAATTAATTAAATAAAACTTAGGATAGTGGTTTAACTAGGCCAAATTGACCAAAATTAGTGTGTATGGTGGTAAATGCCTCCAACACCTCCCCTTAAGCTATACTCGGGAGAAGTAGAAAACATAAAGTGCATAAGAATGCTAGGGCCCCAAAAAAAAAGGCCATAGGTCACCCTATACAATACTGAAACTCAAACAATGCTCAAAACAAACTAAGTGATGAAAAGAGGGAAAACCCAGTGGGAAAACCTCCCCCTCAAGTTGAACACTGAAAGTAGTTGGATCACCTTGATGAACTCACCCCCAACAGTGAACGGAGGTAAGTGAACTTATTTTCTAAAAATCTCTTGGTGAAGATGTCTGCAATCTGTTCATCATTTGGGAAGTATTGCAGAATGATGGTCCTGTCATGCACTAGCTCCCTGATATAGTGCATGTGTATCTCTACATGCTTGGTACTCTTCCTGGTAACTGGATATGTGGATATATTAATAGCACTTTGATTGTCACAAAAGAGGACAGTGGACAAAGTACTACCAAGATCAAACTCTGAAATAATGCCTTGCAGCCAAACATCTTGGATGCAAGTATTCACCACTCCTCGATACTTGGCCTCTGCTGAAGATAATGCTATGGTGGCCTGATTTTTTCTAGACCAGCAAATGGGGCCACCACCAAACATGAAGAGATATCTCGAAGTAGAATTCTGATCAATAGAATCACCCTCCCAATCAAAATTTGTGTACCCAACCAGCTCTAGCTCAGAGTCTGGAGCATAGTGAATGTCGTAGGTCCTGGTTCCCTGAACATACTAGAGGATCCTCTTGGCCACCTTACAATGAATATCATGGGACTGATGCATGTATATTGATACATAATTCATGGCATAATAGATATCAGGCTGAGAATGAGTCAAGTACAACAAGCTACCAATCAACTGTCGATAAATAGTGCAGTCCATGGGAGGTGTTCTTTTTCCTTCTTCAAGGCTGATACCTGAAAGGAAAGGGAATGGAGAAGCTATACATTCAGCCATGTTAAACTTGAATAAAAGGTCTGATATGTATTTGGAATGAGTGACCATTATCCCATCAGAATTTTGCTCAATTTCGAGCCCCAAAAATTGTTTTAAGAGCCCCATATTGCTCATTTCAAATGCATTGTGGAGAGCAGTTTTGATGACTGAAATAGAAGCAACTGTGCTACCTGTGATTATTAAGTCATCAAAATATAAAGCAACAATAATTAAATGACCATTAGAATTCTATATATACACATTTGGATCTGATCTACACCTTTGGAAGTTTTGCGAGAGAAGGAAGGCGTCCATCTTGGAATACCACTATCTTGGGGCTTGTTTTAACCTGTATAGTGACTTCTTTAGCTTGCAAACCAAAGATGGATCATAAATTTAGGTCTCAGGCTGCTTCATGTATATCTCCCCATGAATATATCCATGCATAAAGGATGAATTTACATCGATATGATGCACTTCCCAGTGCTTAGATGCTGAAATTGCCAAAACTAGGCGGATGGAGTCCATTTTTGCAACCGGTGCAAAAGTATCATGGTAGCCCACACCTTGGACCTGGGAGAAACCTTTTGCCACCAGCCTTGACTTATATTTTCAGGTGATTCCATCTACACCAACCTTATTCTGAAACACCCCACTTGCATTGAACCAATTTCCTTCCTAGAGGAAGAGAAACTAGCTCCCAAGTAATGTTTTTCTGAAGAGAATTCATCTCTTCATCCATGGAAACTTGCCATCTCGAATCCTTTTGAGCATGGTGGTAAGAATTAGGGTCTGAAATTATCATCAAATAACAATATTTATACAGCAAATAATCAGGACAAGAGAGTGCAATACCTGCTCTTTGGAAATCAGACTGGGTTCTCCTTGGATCATCTGGATTTCCAAGGTTATCTCCTGCAGAG
Source organism: Pseudotsuga menziesii (assembly GCA_001517045.1). Lineage (NCBI taxonomy): Eukaryota > Viridiplantae > Streptophyta > Pinopsida > Pinales > Pinaceae > Pseudotsuga > Pseudotsuga menziesii. The sequence goes on along the minus strand of LPNX010000205.1, from coordinate 216,423 downwards.
GAGAGTGTCTGTCGGGCCCAAGTTGGGAAATGATTTTATAATTCAGGTTCTGATTCAGAATATAATGTTTTCTGTACACTAATATCATAAATCAGAGGATCCAAATTAGGGTCATCACCCCCAATTTCATCATCCAAGTATTCAGTAGAATAGGAAGGAAATTCAGTAGTTTTCTCCTTCACTAGTTCCACCTCTTGAAGAGGATCATTGAACTTGACACTCCTTTCAATGATGATATATTTTGTTTTTATATCCAGCATCTTAAAACCTTTTGATTCATCAGGATACCCAATAAACATACATTCTATGCTTTGCGGTTGCAAATCCCTCCTTTTATCAAGTGGAATTCAGGCCCATGCAGTGGACCCAAACACCTGCATATTCGACACATCCGACTTGTGTTCGAAGTATGATTCGAAAGGGGTCTTCCATTTCATGGATGAGTGTCACACTCTATTCTAAATATACACTGAAGCATGCATGGATTCCTCCCACAAATTTGCAACCAACTTGTTCGATTCCAACATACAGGTGGTCATCTCCTTCAGAGACCGATTCTTCCTCTCCGCTACACCGTTATGCTGGGGAGTGTAGGGAATGAAATGCTGGACCTGAATACCAATTTGGTAACATATGTGCAGAAAATAATTACTAACATACTCCCTGCCATTATTATATCTCATTATCTTGGATCTTTTGGCTAGATGCATTCTTAATCAAGGCCTTCAATTTAGTGAATTTTTCACAGACTTCCGACTTATTTTTGATAAAAAAAGACCCATGTGTATTTGGAAAAGTCATCAATGAAAGTCAGAATGTACCTTGATCCATTCATGGATGTGATAAATCATATTGTATCAGTACAAGTTGCATGATTCTCTACTTGCCTTCCCCCGATCGAACTTATGCTCAGGGTGCTTTCCAACAACACAACCCTTGCAAATTCCAGTGGTAGCTTTGATGACTGGGAGGCCTTCAACCATAGAATTATTTTGTAATTGCTGAAAGTGTTTGAAGTTTATATGGCTGAACCTCTCATGCCACATTCTACTAACTTCATTTCCATGAGTCAGCAATGTGGTGGGATTTGCATCTGCCACAAAATGGGAGAACTCATAGGATTTTAAATGATGGTTCGCAAGGCCTTTTGCTACAAGTTTTTTGGATGCAAGTTCTATGGTCTCTACATCATCTGAGTTGAAGGAGACTCTCTTGGGAACTCCCATATGTGTCATTTGATAAACACTAAGGAGGTGGTTTGATGCAAGAGATGGTACATACAAAACATTTGAAAAATATCCATGCTCAAGATCTACAGTACCTTGTCCTTCAAATATGATGGTGGAGTCATCTCCCATCTGGATGGGAATGGATTTTCCAATCTCCAAATATGAGGTGTCTCTTTCAGACATCATGTGGTTCAAATCTACAGAATCTATCAAGAGTTTTTTCTACTTCAAAGTTCTTTCCATGAGGGCATGACCTCTTTCATGCTATGGTTCCTGATCTTGTTGATCTCTCCTCCGAAAACTTTCCAGAATATTGATATGATTTCTCTCAAGGAGAGAGGTAGCTTCATCAAGTTTCTTTTTCATGCAGGCATGTTCAGGGTGGAAGCCCTTCCTGCAGTATGAACACTTGACTTTTTCCTTTCCATGATGCCCTTTTCCTTTGTTCTTCTTTGAGCTGGAAGACTCTTCATGCTGCTGGTTTTCAGCTTTAGGATTAGGAGCTTTGAATTTGGTTTTTGGGTTCTTCTGCTGCTTTCGTTTACCCTTCATATATTTGGGCCTCGAGACATGGAGGGCTTGATCATGGGAGGATCTGATGATCCCCATCTGGACAAGCTTATCATGTTCACTTGTTAGGGACTCAATGAAGGCATTGAGTGAAGGCATCTTCCATCCAGGGGTTGTGAGCTTCCCCGCACAGAATGTAGAGACAAACACCGAATAATCAGCTTCAAGTTTGGAGAGTATGGTGAGGATGAGCTGATCATTCTCCTTCTCCACCTTATATTGTTTCAACAGTAAGACAATGTGCTTGAACTTTGTGAAAAAATCATTTAAGGTCTCAAAATTGGAAGGATGGAGAGACATCAACTCATTCTCAAGCTGGTATACTCTCAAATCATCCTATTTTCCTTATAGGGTTTCCAATTTGTCCCAGATTTCCTTTGGAGTCTTCAATCCCGAGAGATGGAAAAGAAGATCCCAGGAAATAGAGAGGCATAAGATCTGAATGCTTCATCTTTCTTGTTCAAGAATCTAGATTTATCTGTCACAGATGTAGGCTCTTCTTCAGTGTCCATAGTGACCCTATAGAGTCCTCTAGCACATAGCTGAATCTCCATGTCTCCTTTCCATGAGTGGAAATTGAACGGAGTCAAGAGTTCTATGGAAGAAGCCATATGAAACTACTGGAGCAAATGCTTTCACTTGTTAAAAATCTGCAAATCACAACAAAAGGGGGAACGTAAGGTTGGACAACCTACACATTTTAGGGTTTCATCACACCGAGCATAATTGATCAAGCAAGCTTGATCAACAATTTCCTTACCTGGGGTATTAAGTGGTAAGCCTTGGCTTCTGGTGCAATGCTGGAATTTTTAGCTTTTGCTCAATTTTTCTTTGCAAGATCTATCAAAAACCTTGTTTTTGAGAGATTTGAGCTTCGTCCCACCGTGATATCTGATACCAAACTAATTTTTCGCAGTGGTATAGGAACTGAAAACATAGTCTCACAAAGAATATAGACAAATATGCATAAAATTAGCAAAATGGTGTTGCAATGGAAGTAGAAGCTATGTATAATCAAATGAAAGAATGATGATACAATACAATGATCATGCTAGATGCATGAATTCCAAGACAATTCAAATTCCCAAGGAGGTCATTTGAATTGAATGAGTGAGTCTAGCTTAACAGAATGTAAGCCATAGTGAACACATTAGTTAACCACTGATCAAAACCCTAATTGACTCAACTGAGTCCTAACTAAAGTCAAACTGCAATAAATGGCTGAGTCTAACTGAAAGTAGCTCAGACACATGTCACTGCAAGCCAACCAACAAGTGGTAGCACATCAATAACTTCAATGAACCCCGATGAGGTTAACTGAAGTCTAACTAACCATCATAGGTGGTTGGAGGCACCCCTGTTGACTCCATTTCATTAAATATTAATTAAATAATCAATTTAATGAAAGGAGGCACCTTCACTTATTTGTTTAACTGATTGTAACCATCAGTTATCAATTAAGTGCATTTATGACACTCAGATCACCACCGGAGTGCTCCAGTTAGCCTCCCCGAATGAAGGAGAAGGCTTAGTTGGACTCTTTGACTGAAGGTAGGCATGGGTGTGCTCATAATGATGTCATACAATGCTTCTTTGATGTCAATTAAGTCAATAAAACTTAGGATAGTAGTTTAACTAGGCCAACTTGACCAAAATGAGTGTGTATGGTGGCAAATGTCTCCAACATCTATACTGAAAGCTTCGAAGCTTCAATTTTTTCCCTATGTAT